>JAINDJ010000009.1:255818-280818 GCA_019845555.1 Aristolochia fimbriata | reverse complement strand
AACTCCAAACGTCACACATCCGCCGCCTACCTACCGTATAGGTGGCACCAGCGAGATCCAGCTAAGGTAAGGAACTTCGTGTCGCGGCTGCTCCACTCCTCTGCTCTGCGGTCTCTTGAACTGAACTTCGTTGCCTTCCCGCGCGCGAAGCGAATGGGCGCTGTGCCGTGGGTCAGTTTCGGGGCGGGGGGCGGAGAGACCAGAAGAATGAATCATTTGGATCGACGAGCCATTTCGTGAATCAATGGAATGTCTGTCTATCCATGAACATCTATTCTATCTGTAAGGGGATCTCTCTATCCATAATGATGTTTTATATGGCATGATATGATCGCCTAGCCGTAGCCGCATATCAGCTGCGCTCAATATGCGGGATTTCTGTTGGATCAGATCTTTCGCTTTGACGGAAGCTTTTGGACCTAGCGAAAAGGACTCTAAGCCTTCGCGCAAGCAAGCGCGAGAGAAGCAAGCAAAGTAGAAGCTTTGCCAGAAGCAAGACGAGGAAGCGGAGCTGTCGTAGAAGCGGTAGCTTCCCCCGACCGACTACAATACAACAGTCGCGACCTACTTTGATTCAATAAAAAAGGCCTTTTTTATTGCTTTGCCCTATAGGGTACGCTCTGCTCGCCCTACTTTGATTCAAAAGAAAGGCGAACAGGGTTGGTTTGGCAACAAGCAGACGGCTCTCTATCATAGTAGCAAGGGGGCTGTTCGCCTTAACTACTTAAGTACCAAAGGCTGCTTTCGGTTTCATAAGGGGGCTGTTGACTACAAGCTATCAGCGCTGTCTTAGATTGAATGGCAATAAGATAAGTCGACGTTCAATCTCTAAGGCGGGTTTCCGCTGAGAACGGAATAGTGTTCGTGTCCAAAGGTGAACAAAGCCCTAGCTTATAGAGTTCGCTGCTTTTCCCAGGCCTACGAAGGGCTTATACTGCTCGCCTTTGTTTGATATGTTCATTCAGTACCAATACAAACTACAACTACACCAAAGCCCCAGGGCCACTATAGAAGCTAGAAGTAGCCTATAGTAGTAGTAGAGTAGTCGGCCTAACCAAAGCGTCACGACATAATCTTCAGGTTACCCTTCAGAATCTTAAGTAGGGGGCTTATCCCGCCCGCCTACCAATCAAAGAGGCTGAGAGTAAGCGTAAGCTCACCCGGAAGCTCGAAGAGCTTTCTCCGCCGGAGAGAGTGGAGAAGGGGAGAAGCGACTCGTCGTAGAAGCTTCGCTTCCGGGACGAAGCCAAGCCTAAAACCTAAAAGATCGACTTGGCGCAGGAGGCCAAGCATTCTGGGCTGGAAGGAGGCAAGCAAATGAAGGGAGGCATTACGGGCCGACTACAATAAGCAAAGCTTCGGACTCGACAAGTCGCTTATAGAATGCCGACTACTAAGTGAAGTTCAGGGGGGGGAGCAGCAGAGGCCGCGGGCGTGTGCTGCAAGTGCCCCCTCTTGCTATTTTGGGCCTTTAGGCACCTTGTAGCAATAGTGGCACCCGCGCTTCGCTCGCTGGCGTGAGCGCTGGCTGTGTGAAGCCGACCACTACATAAGCCGCTGGCGGAGAAAGCTCTTCGAGCTTCCCTTCATTCGCTTCGCGGGAGCCGCACAGCACATAGCTGGAAGTCAGAGGGCCCGTACTACCTGCCTAAGCCTTCGCTCCGAGGGACCGTAGAATGGAAAGCGCCTTCTAAACTACTTGGCAGAAGGGAAGGGGCCTATGTATTTGCATGACCCCTGCGGATTTGACCCTACCTACACCCGGAGCCAATCCCCTAGCGGTCCTGCCACCACGCCGCAGAACGGGAGCTCGTGTGGAACCTTGGATTTCTGGCGTAACAGCGGTGGAACGTCAAAAAAAAGATGACGGCCGCGCGGGCCTACGGTACGGGGAATTCGGCCAAAATATGGACACCCGAAGGGCCCGGCACGCACAATCCTATCCTATCCGAGTCCGAGTTTACCCCGTCATTGCACTTCGGACAGCTTTGATCCAGCCCCGCATCATAAGGAGCACCCCCCCTTTCGAGAGGTACCCAAATGGTACGGTACATAGGAGCTTGGTCTTTCTCAACGTGGTGTATAGCACGCAAAACCATTCGATACAAGATAGGGCCGTTCACATGAAAGAAGAGAATCAATCCTTTCTTCTTTTCTTTCTCTTTCTCGAGGGGGGAAAGAGAAGTAGGGTCTTATGGGGGGGGGGGGACATTCGGGCGCATTTCTCAAAATCCTCCACTGCATCCAGGATCACAAGTGGAATGCTAAGCAGGGTGGGGAGGCAGCGAGCTCCGCTGGAACAGAAAGCAGCAAGCAGCTGGGATGCGCGCGCTAGTCCCTATTAGTATAGTAAGGCGCGCAGTTATGTAGTTTTAGCGCACACGCCCAAAGTCGCAATAGAGCGAGAAGCCTGCCTATAAAGCGCCTTTACACAAGAGGGCCCAATAGGGCTGAAGCACCTATTGCAATTGTAGGCTTGGGGGCTTGTGCGATAGAAGTGCGCGAAGCGGAGCGCGGATGCGCTCGCTCACTGGCTGCTATAAGCGCTAGCGCGCGTACTCTTCTGTGGAGTCGCACGGAACGAGCCTTGTCTTCCCTCCAACGACTAGCTCCCCTTTCTTGTTCCGGTCCGACAACGAGGACGCTGCCCTTCTCCTGTCGTGGAAGGACTTCAGCCTGTGGTGTGGTCCAACCCATGGGCGGAGTCGCCCTCATCCCCCCCCCCATTGCTCAGTGCTCCCTGCTGCTTCGCTGGGCTTTACCCGTCCCCGGCGTGGACGCGGGCTTCTATAAGAGAATGAGAAGCTCTCTTAACAAGAAAACGCGAACCGCGCGGAGCCCACCCGAGTTCGTTTTCTGCCGCCACTGGCCGGCCGCTGGGGAAACACAGCCCGGCCCCCCTCTCGGGAAACAGGGGTGGGGGTCCAACAAGCACTTGCAGCAGGGGGGCCCACAAGCACCCGGCCCGCCCCTTCTAGCGCACAAGCCCTAAGGCACTCTAAGTAAAGCCGACCTCTTTTTTTCGCCAGTGCTGACGCTGTGCGCGCGTAGATAAGGAAAGCAAAATCCCAGTGGGGGAAGGGGGCGGTGCCTTTCTTTTACGGCCTAAACTCCTATTTGTCAGCCGTGGGGAACTACTGATCGGTCGGGGAGGGGAAAGCGTGGGCCTACCTATCCCGATAGGACCCCATAAAGGAACGGGAGCAGTTGAGAGGTTCCATATTGCCGAGCCGAAGGGCAGCACTTCTGTACGTGATCGTAGTATGTCACGTCGTCTCGCCCCCGCTGCACCGAAGAGTACCTATGCACTATGTTCCGGTTCACTGATAAGGAAGATAGAGTTGGGGTGGGGGTCTACGATGTGATACTCAAGTATGACCCGGGGAGATACATGCTAACTATGGGTAGGAAGCAGGAACCATTCTGTCAAAAATGTCGAGGGGTTAAAGATCTCTTATACAACCATCGATCCGACAGAGCGGAACGACCAAAAAGAAGTGGAGTTAGAAAGCCGTATGATAGGTGGTAACTATCTTGTACGGTTCGGGGGTAATCGGCGTACTCCGATCAGTGGGGGGGGGAATATTTGGCTCTATCGAACATACAGGGAATTGGAGGTAGCATTCCACCGATGTCAAGTCATGGACCGGTTCCTTCAGCCCTTTTTTTCTATGTGTTGGTGTTCTATATGACCGACATCAGACTCGACTTGCTAGATATTACGGAGGTTTAGTGAGCACCATGCCGAATCTCCCTACCATTTCCTTCTCTTCCACTTTGGCCAATATGAGTTCACCTGGTACTAGCAGCTTTATCGGGGAATTTCCCATCTTAGTAGGAGCTTTCCAAAGAAATAGCTTAGTAGCCACATTAGCAGCGCTTGGGATGATTTTAGGCGCGGCGTATTCCCTTTGGCTATATAATCGTGCGGTTTCTGGAAATTTAAAACCCGATTTCCTCCATAAATTCTCCGATCCAAATGGCAGAGAAGTTTCCATTTTTCTACCTTTTATTGTTGGAGGGGCGACCGTCCGTTGAACTACCAAAAAAAAAGGGTAAACCAATGTGATCATGACATTGTAGGTGCTTGCGATGGGACGGATGCGACTTCCCTCATAAGTAATGGGTGGCATAGCCCGTTGCGGAAGTCCCCTTTTTTTTTTTGATCCATTTCTTTAGGGAGCTTCAAAAGAAGGCCCCAAAGAAAGCGCACAAGCCCTAAGGCTCAGGCCCCCAAGCCATAAAGGCGCACAAGCCTTAGGGCACTTGACGCCCCTGCTCTTGCTGCAGCGCACACGCCCGCTTCTAGCGCATCCGCGCTCCGCTCACTGGGTGGGACCGAGAGAAAGAAAGAAAGGGGGGGCGACCATGCATGGCACTTCTCGACCGTGTCTCCGAGGGACTGTTGAACGAGCGACTCATGAATGCTGCCGGGTCGGACGAGCCAATAACTCGAACGCGTTCGGTCAGTTTTTTGAGCAAGAATCACAGCGTTACCTTACCTTCACCATGATACGGACTCCAAGTTCTTATGGCAGAGCACGAGGAGTTTCCAACTTCAATATGATGATGGGAATGGAAACCAGAAGCACGACTGGGGTCTTCGTGGTCCGAGATAATACTAACATCAGTAACAGTAACGTAAGCATGAGAGTTTTTGGTAGTACCGGTGAACCAGATGGCCGCGGCGAGGGAATCTGGGACGGAGGACTCGTAGTATCTCTCTAGATCTGGCAAAAGCGAAAGACCCCCTAACGTAATTCGAATGGGGGCTGACCGCTGAGCCCACTCTGGCCTCGCAGGGCGGGCCCCAGTGGGTGCGAGCTGGAGCTGCCATAGCTTATGGCTAGAGCAATGGGAGGGGACCACAGCAGAGAGCAGAGATCAAGGAGGATAACGAGCGCGGAGCCCGCTTGGCGGGCGGCAGGAGCAGCGGGCAAGTGCTTGGTAGGCCAACAGCCCAGTGAACCGGGCGGGGCACAAGCCGCAAGTACGAGAAATTGGCCCCGCTCCGCTTTATTAAAAGCAAGGACCGCGGAAGGAGGTCGAACCAAGGACCTATGGAAGTCGGGGCTCGTCCCCGGTCAATATTGGATCAAACTATAGGGGGCCGTAGCACTGACCTCTTTTTTTATTGATTCAATACTATAGGGGAAAAGATCGTACTCTTCCCTACCGAGACAACGGACACTCTCAACGGATCCTCCACGCGCTGGGCATACCTCTTCCGTGCGTCTTTCTCGTGGCGAGAACAGAACAACAGGGAAAGACCCGGCCGACCTGCCCAGGGCTCGAGGGCGAGCCATACGAGAGTGAGTCGAAAGGCTTCCGTTTCCGTTCTTGGTTTGGGCCCCTCTTGATCTTCTTCGTATAAGGGAAGGGGGAAGGAGTCTAAATCAATGGACATTAATGAACCATCATTGATGGACGTTGCACATGACACGATCAATTCGACTCAAGGTCCGGGCCTGAATTCAGAGACCAGACTCTTCTTTGCTTGAGCTGCTCCCACGCACGCAGACCGGAAGATCTCTGTCTAGACAAGTACGTAGAGATCTTCGTGGGACCGGGGAGGGAGTCTCAATCGATCTTTTCTAGGATTCCTTATCACGTCACGCACGGAGATCTTTCCATTGATAGATAAGAGGGCTCCCCCCTTGAACAGACTCTAAAAGGTTAGGTTACTACCTGCCTCTACGGAAGAGCTGCCTTACGGACGCCCGGAGGTCATATAGATCGGAACCCGGAGCGATAAGAACGAAAGGGTTGGTGTGGCCACAGCTACAACTACTGGCGCTTCAAAGTGCTTAGATTCTAAGGGCGCTAAGACTATGTAAGCCCCTTTCGCCTTTGGTACTTCAGTAGGGCGAGCACGAGCAGCCCTTAAACTAAAATCAAAGGAGCCCAAAGCCCTTCCCCTTTTTCTGCATTTCATTCTCTACGCCTCATCCTAAATGAAAAAAAAGGGGAGGCCTCTTGATTCGAAGTCACTACGAAAGGGTCGGTCAATAGCATTGCTCTTCCTTTCCCGGGTCTCCTTTCGAAGGAAAGGCCTTCGCATTCCTAATCCGCCCCACCAACCCCGGACGGCTTTGTTTGCCCCAGCTTGGCGAATCGCATCCCCGCGCAACGACATTGTTTGTGCGCCCCTTACAGCGTAGCGCACAAGCCCAAAGTCGTAAGAGGGGCACTTTTTGAAGCGCACAAGCCCCTTGTAGTAAGAGGCGCTTTATAAGCTCTCTTACGTAAAGGGGCTACGCACCTTGTAGTAAGAGGCGCTTTATAAGCTCTCTTATGTAAAGGGGCTACGCACCTTGTAGTAAGAGGCGCTTTATAAGCTCTCTTGTGTAAAGGGGCCCGCAGGGGACTATTGCTATCTTGGGCGTGTGCGCGAACGCCTGCGAGCGAAGCGCGGATGCCACTATTGCTATAAGGAGCCCTGCAGGCTCCTTATAGCAATAGTGGGGCACTTGCTGCTCAGTGTTCGCGACGGCTGGGAAGCCTGTCGTAGAAGCGAAGCCTATCGCCACGCCGACCATCAAGAGATTGGGCCCCTTCTCAAAGATTTGATGGAATGGCCCAGCCCAATAAAGGAAGGTTATAGTACGCGATGCGTTCCATTTGTACGAATCGCTTTCATACCACGCACGACCGGACGTAGAGCCAAAATGAGCTGGCAGACCGGGCCGGGCGCAGGTGCCAGATCCGAAAAGTAGAGTCTCGATCAGCCTAGTGCACCAACCACGTGGTACGACGGGCACTCAAAGACCTGGCGAATGATGGCCCACCCCACCCAAGAGCGCTTATGTCATATGGGAACTCATGGCTGGAAACAATCCTTATGGTTTTATATCCGGTAGGAATAATAAGAATCAAAGTCCAGGTTGGTTGGTGAGCCTAGTGATAGGAGACTACCTTGCTTGGTTCGGAGAGCACTTGTTGGGTTAAAGATTTGTTTGTTGCAAAATGTGACGGCCTAAATGCTGAACTATTGACCCTACTTGTTCGGATGGGTGTTCACCCCAAAGTGTTCCCGGACCGCATGCATACATCCGTAAGTAACTTAGTGCAACATGGGAAATTTTATTGAGAGGAATCAGCAAAGAAAAGAAAAACGAGTCTTTATGTGTATTTGAGAGATTGTCCTCGGGCTGAGGAGTGTCCACATGAGTTCGTTGAGGTGTCTACACAGGCCTGCGGCCCTCTTTTATATTCTGTCGAGAGTTCGGATTGCTCCACCCAGCGTAGAACGAAAAGGAGGCACTGAAAGTGAAAGGGGGGAGCCAGAAGCTTCGCTTCCGGTAGCTTGCTTACTCTCCTAGTTAGAAGAAGGCTCTTTGGCGGATTATTTAGATCTGGATAGAGTCTCGCTCAGTAAAGAAAGTTGTAGATTCGTTAGATCATGATAGAGTCTCCGCGCGTTAGCGCAGCGCCCCTGCTAGCGCACAAGCCCTAAGGCCCCCAAGCCATAAAGTCGCCCTGCGGGCCCCTTATAGCAAGAGGGGCTACGCACAAAGTCGCAAGAGGGCCGTAGGCGCCAATTGCGACTTTGGGCTACGCACCTTTACCTTGTCGCGCGCTTCTCGCTTGCCCTATTGTTATAAGCGTCCCTTTACGCACGCTTTATAGCACTATTGCTATAAGGGGCGTGTGCGCTTAGCCCGCGGGCACTCCAAGCACACGCCCTTGTAGCGATAGGCGCTTCAAGCGGCAGACTTCGTTGGCTTAGAGTGCCCGCGGGCTTGTGCGCTAGTGCCCCCTATGGCTAAGGGGCTTGTGCGCTAGCGTCAGGCGCGCGCAGGAGTTTTTCAGCTGGGGCGGGTCTTTTTCCAGGAGGAAGTGGCACTAGATCTCAAGGTGACTTTTTTTGTGAGCGCACTCATTTCAGATTGCATGGCCTTCTGCCTGGATTCGATGTTGCATGCTTTTTTGAAAGTTTCGGGTTCTATTTCCTTGTAAACTCTTGAAAGCTTGAAAGAAGGACAAGATTTGAGTTAGAAAGAAATTGTTCTATGGGATACCTCTTACTAGGAAACTTTATGCGAGTAGATCTACGAAGGGACATCCTAGTGTAATGGGATCCAGTATCGTTGATCCTGTTACCCTCTCGAGAATGCTCTTGAATTGGAGGCCGAGATTCTCCTTGAGGTTGCTCTTTAGTTTAGTCTCCCCGGGCGAAGATTCAATAATAAGATGATGGGAGATTTGTCTGTCGGGAGAGCCGTT
The DNA here is from genome assembly GCA_019845555.1 of Aristolochia fimbriata. NCBI lineage: Eukaryota > Viridiplantae > Streptophyta > Magnoliopsida > Piperales > Aristolochiaceae > Aristolochia > Aristolochia fimbriata. Next base: position 272,592 of record JAINDJ010000009.1, on the reverse strand, counting down.
CTTGAAGCCGATAAGAATGGCCAAGATTCATCAAACACTACATGTCTGGAGATCCAAATTCTTCCAGAAGCTGGATGATAGCAACGAGAACCCTTCCCTCTGGTGATCACCATAGCCGTAGCCCTCGGATTAAGCTTGTCACGAAGATTTGTTGGAATATGAGCATAACATAAACATCCAAAGACTTTAATGTGAGAATAATCAGAAGGGTGTCCCGTGAGAGATTGCTCAGGATAAAGGGAGGCTAAGGTGGGATACAATTGATAATATGAACAGCAGTGTTGACAGCTTCGGCCCACAAAGTGCGAGGGGCATTACTTGCAGCATGGCTCGGGCAGCTTCCATAATATGTCCATGCTTGCCTTCCACAACACCATTCTGCTGAGGTGTGTAAGCACATGAGCGTTGATGAGTAATTCCGTGACTTTTAAGAAAGTTGGTCAATTCATTGGAAAGAAACTCTCCTCCTGAATCAGACCGAAAGACTTTGATCGATCGCTGCAATAGAATTTCAACCATTATTTTTTTCTCTGTTTACAAGTAATCGGACTTGTGCCGTAATAGATCCAAGTAAAGCGAGAATAGTCGTCCACAAAGATAACGTAGTCAATTCAATAAGAAATCCAGATAGAGAAGGAGTAGGGGCCGGTCCCCAAACATACCATCAGAATGAATCAAATCTAGAGGGGCAATAGCACGAGTTCCATTAGTAGTGAAGGGAAGTTGCTTTTAGCCTCTTGGCTACTTTTACATGGAGCATCAGAGCATTTATTTAAAAAAAAAGAAGACCAAGTTTACGAATATTATTTAAACTTGGTCTTCTTTTCAATCGACCTGAATATGGCCCAAGACGTTTTCCTGCTGTTCAGAGAAAGGGGCGATCTCGTAGTTCTGGGTCGAGCAGCCGGAGGAGACGGAATCAGAAGAAGAAGAGTCGGGAACAGCTGATTTCGCCGTCAACATGGTGACCATTCTGAGACGACCGGATCAGCCCAAGCTGAAGATAGATCTGGCCGATGACCGCTCCTCTTCATCTAACAAATAGGGACAACGGACCAACTACATGTATTGCATCTCACGTCGGCGGTGCGCTCGTCCTTTCGGTCATGTGATGGCGGTGGCTGAGCGGCGAGGGGAGATCCGCACGCAACTTAGCGCTCTTCCGGAACTGGATCTCGATCTCAATCTGCTTGCTGCCTCTTCCCCCTAAGTTAAGGGGGCTCCCACTTCTCCGTAAACAAAGTCCACTGCTTTTGTCGCTGAGCCACCTGCGCGGATTACAGGTGACTAACCGTCACCCCTCCTCTGTCTGACCCAATTACCATATAGCAGATCCATGAGCGTCGGCTGGTGGATCCCTTAGTAGATCCTCTCATCAATTCCCCGCAGTCAATGCATCTTTGCCACTAGCCAAGGAGCGCTACGGAGGCTTCAACAAGCCAAGGGAACCCCACCAGGAGCACCAGAGCCACTTAGAGTCACCACACGACCAGCATGGCGCCCAAAGCTGCAGATCCAGGTGATCCACAGGTCACCCCAATCTTCACTTTACGCCACGCCAATGTTTTTTTTTTTCTCATCCATGGGAGCTTTTTTGTGGTACCTGGATTAGTGAACGAAGCGAATGAAGTGAGCTAAGCCAGGGGAGGGAGCGAAGAAAACTACAAGGCGAGGGTTGGTAGTGGCACTAGCTAGCGCACAAGCCCACTTGCTGCCATGCGCACATGCCCCTCTTTAGCGTCAAGCTCTATTGCTACAGGGCGGAGCACCTGACGCGCGCTTCAAGCACTCTTGCTATCAGGTATCAAGCCTCAAGCCATAAATCGCAATAGGGCAGCAGTGCCCGCGGGCAGCAAGTGCCCTAAGGCTTGTGCGCTAGAAGCGGTTTTTTTGAAACGAAATAAGTGAGGGCTTAGTTGACTCCGAGGCTTGAAAAGAGTTGGAAATGAATCAAACGGATGAGGATAAACTCCTTCTCGCTCGCCCAGCCCACTAGAGAAAGCTGCTAATCGAGGCGGTGGAATGATTGAAGGGTCAGGGTTTCAAAGTAGACTGATCCGTTACAGCTTGGAGTTCTTCCCAGGGATGGAGAGTGATTGAAACTCGGCCGGTGAATCGAACGGTCGGTCCGTATGTTTCTATGACCCCCAAGACTCCGCGGGACGGATACGCAGAGCAAGAGCTCTTGAAGTCTACCCGGGCGCGCTTCCTCATTCTTCGATCAGGGGCGGGCTTCTTCCCTTATATACGATGACATAGATAGAGCCTCCTTCTTTGATCCATTCATTGATCGACGAATAGGGGGGCTGTTCGCCTTTGAATCAAATACAATTAGGTTTATTTAGGTTGCTTTCTCAATCTTTCTCTGATCCTAGCCGTGTAGTGGATCCGGCTTTCTTCGGCTAAAAAGAGGTGTGTGTGGCCGTCGTATCTGCCCGCCCCCTTCTTCATTCATCCATTTAGGTCAGAATGGATCCAGGGAACCTGGCTCGGGAACAGCCCAGACTAATCACAGTAAGAGAGTCCAATCTCTGAAATAGAGCATTTTCTCTCCATAGTAGTAGTAGAAGGCTTAGTATCTGACTTGATCCAATAGAGTCAGAACACACAGTAGATCCAGATTCAACACTATGAAGTGGGCTGGGGGGAGAGCTGCTCTGCGAAGCTGGGCGTTCAGTGTTCTTCTTGAGGAACTCAATCGGTGGGCCTTCAAAAAGGAGCGAGGGAGTGATGGGCAACCGGCGTCTATATGTTGCTCGTGAGCCGCCACAGTCTCGCAACAGTACTGGCGCTAAAGGATCGGTCCTTCACTTGCTGATCGTTCGCGAGTCGAACTCGCTCTCTTGCCACGCCTTTCACTCACTCGCTTGAGTCGGACTCAATCACTCTTTTTTGTTTGGAGGATCGTTCGTTCTTCACTCTCTTGCTATTACCCGCAGGGAGCGCAGCAACCAAGGTGCAGTGCATATTATCATATAGAAACAAGCGAAGCGTAGCGATTCGTACTACCGGAAAAGTGTCGCTAACCGGCAGGCAATAGAGTCAAGTCAGCCGATAGGCGCAAGCAAGCGTAGCGAATCACATAGATAAGCCCCCACCTGCCAGCGCGCGGATAGATAGGGCGCGCGAAGCGCGAAGGGATGGATGTCTGAGCGGTTGAAAGAGTCGGTCTTGAAAACCGAAGTATTGATAGGAATACCGGGGGTTCGAATCCCTCTCCATCCGCGAGGTCATAAGTTCTCTCTTGCGTTATCTATAGATAAGAACGAATCGGATCGACTCGACTGAGATGATGGATGGAATGGGTAGACGGTTGAGGTTATAGTGTTATGATTTAGTTAGGACTTTGTCTCCCTTTCGTTATCTTCCGCCCCCTCGTCTGAAGGGCCGGGTGGATTACCTGTGGGAGCGAAGTCGAAGATCTCGGTGGTCTTGTGAGTGGTTGATAAACTGCGATTGCAGTTTTCTTTAGTTCTTTAGGAAGTCGAGGCTTAACAGACAAAGAAAACGGTGGATACTTCCACTATATGGGTAGAAGGTGACGACCCTAATGAATCGACTAAGAAGGTGGCTGATAAATTAGCTACATCAGCGCTCAAATTCATGAATCCTTATTGCCCTGGCTTCGATGATCAACCCCTGGCGCATTTAGGTTTTGATCTTCGGCCATCCTGGTCCTCAGGACCCAACACCTATATGAATCCTTTAAAAGATGCAAAAGGTGTTGCCTCTATCCACATAGAAAGCTGACCCTCTTCCACACATTAGCGGTGGATGCTACAGCCGCTATCACTTTGGCTGCTGGAGGGGAATGGTTAAGTGAAACTCTCGACGTCTTGTTTGGTAAACGGGATGTTTACCCAGGCGCCGTAGTGTTGCCTAACCGTTCGGCCGGAGATGTCGGATGCTCGCAGTTTAGCTACTTGTATCGATTTGCCACAGTGTGGTTAGATACAATGCGCTGGCAGCCTGCTTCGGAAGCAGCGAGCGGGAAAAGCTCGCACACGCCCGCTGGCTTTCGCGTAGCAGTGCCCCCCTCTTTCTATTTGGGGCCCTTTAGGCACCTTGTAGCAATAGTGGCACCCGCGCTTCGCTCGCTGGCTTTCGCGAGCTTCAAAACGCGCGCTAGCGCGCGCATCCCAGCTGCTTGCGACTTTCAATCAGAAAAGGAAGATTGAGCAAGGCAAGGGAGAAAGAAGTTGTCCCCTCTTCTCTGGTAACCCGCCGCCGGTCATATAGAGCGCTCCGCCCGCCACCGCATATGTAGAAAAAGAGGGAGCGGGGAAGGAAGAACAACCGTTTGACTTTGGCACATGAGGTGGCGGGTTTGGCTAGGTAACATAATGGAAATGTATCGGACTGCAAATCCTGGAATGACGGTTCGACCCCGTCCTTGGCCTCGGGGAGTGGCGAGCAGCACGGAACTTGAATCAATCAAATGGCATAGTATAGGGGGGCTTTCCTTTGTCAGAAATCAACAGAGAAAATTCTTGAACTGAAAATCAAAAGAAATGCAACAAAAAATAAATGGAAGGACCTTTTTACGTGACGCTTCAATAGAATGAATTCGGTAAGGGTAGAATACGCCCCATGGTCGATCGATGGTCCTGTGCCACTTGAACTCAAATCTTACCCATTCAGCCAGTTCATAACAAAATGTTAGACCAAGCCAAGCAAGTCAGGCTGACTGTTACGAATTGGTTGAGGAAAAGGAAATCCCAGCGGCCAAGCACTCCCGCCCTCAAAAGCTGAGACCGAACAACCGCCAGGTTGTCGAGGACACGTCTTCAGAGGAGGCGGGCGCCCTCTAAGTTTACCACCCCACCCACGCCAAGGCAGGCGAACGGGAACCGACCGAGAACCCGAACCGCTTGACTGACCCAGACAATAAAGTGAGAGTGCCCGCTTTAAAGGGGCGCTTATAACAAGAGGGCACAATAGAGCAAAAGCGTGCCTATAAAGCGCCTGACAGGGCAAGCGCCTAAGCGCCTATTGTGCCCTCTTGTTATAAGCGTCCAAAGTCGCAGGCACTGCAGGTTCGCCAAGTGCCCGCGGGCTCAAATAGGCCTCCTCTGTAGTAAAGGTGCGTAGCCCCTTGTAGTAAGAGGTAAGAGAGCTTCGCGCCTCTGACCTCTGTAGTAAAGGTGCGTAGCCCCTTGTAGTAAGAGGTAAGAGAGCTTCGCGCCTCTGACCTCTGTAGTAAAGGTGCGTAGCCCCTTGTAGTAAGAGGTAAGAGAGCTTCGCGCCTCTGACCTCTGTAGTAAAGGTGCGTAGCCCCTTGTAGTAAGAGGTAAGAGAGCTTCGCGCCTCTGACCTCTGTAGTAAAGGGGCTTGTGCAGCAAGTGCCCTAAGGCTTGTGCGCTAGTATGGCTTTGAGCGAGCGCATCCGCGCTCCGCTCACTGGTTTCCGCCTCCATTTGGTCGTGCTGCTATGATGTAACGTGCAGTCGTCCCGAGGCAGCAGGATGTATGGTATAGGGGCCCCTATTTCCTCTCCTACAGTCAGTGGCTTATTCGGCGCTATATCACAATTCATTCATTCTCGGGCATAGCTGTTCACGAAACGTGGCATGGGACATCTGTCGTCGGCGGGAGTCAACCATCCGAGCGAGAGGTCAGACCAATCCCATTCATCCTGGTTCGATCCGAACGGATCTTGTTGAATGAATTGATCCATTTATGTATGCCCCTACTTCTTAGTTTAGTGAATTTCTTCCTACTCGGACCCGCGACTTCCTTTTACTACTCCTGAGATATGGTGGAATCAAATTGTTATGGTGGAGAGTGGGGAGTGAAAACACCAATGCAGCAGAGAACGACCGCATGAATCGGAATCAACTTAACTTATTAAGACAGACGACCGAGAAAGAAAGGCTCCGCGTTCTCCAAGTGGTTGATCTTAGCGTGCTAGCCGCTGCTTCATTTCGTATAGCGATAACGCTTTCTCTTTCTTAGCGCTCCGCCCCGCTCCGCACTCAGGTTGCGCTTTGGTTGGCTTTCTCTTAATAGGTCTCTTTTTTTTCTGACTTGACTCAGCTTGACCTACTTGACTCAGCGGTTAGAGTATCGCTTTCATACGGCGAGAGTCATTGGTTCAAATCCAATAGTAGGTAAAACCGGCCGAAACCCCGCTTTTGCCAGCATGACCGCCAGTCCGGCGAGATCTTTTTTGTATGGCAAGTTTTCCCCTCACTGGGAAGGACCCTTCAGCGTACGAGAAGTGTTGCCCAAGGGGGCATATCGTCTACGATATTTGGATGGGCGAGATTACCCTCCACCAGTTAACGGCGTGTTTCTAAAAACTGACGTTCCAGCCCTGACTGAGTGGAGGATCCCTAGAGTGGACGAGTGATAGATAATTCTAAGGCCGAACCATTTTGGCTCGGCCAAACAAACAATGTAATACAATTTCTTCCGGAACGCCGAACCGGCTCGGCGAGAAATTTCAATCAAGTCCAAAATTGATACAAATTGTTTAAAACATAAAGCAAAATTAACAAAAGCTTTTCAAGAGCCGGCCTCCACCAATCTAGCCACTACGCCTCTTTCTCTAACCTCCCTCTTCTTCGCCTGCAATTGCCTCACAAGCTCTTCAGCCTCATCGCAGAGTTTGTCAATTTGGAGGCGCGCATTGGACTGAGTAATGGACGAACCTTCGATGTCAAAACCGTGACGCTTCAACACTTCGAAAGCCTCGCTAGAAGTTTTTAAGGCGTCAACGAAGATCTCTCTCTTTTTGCAAGACAGGAATTCCTCCTTTTCGAGTTCGCTCAGGATGGAGAGACAGGTGTTGAGATTCGAAGATACCTCGTCTACTTCGTCCGCGAACTGGCTCTTTATCGACTTCATCTTGTCCAAGTCCACGTCATACTCGCGCTGAAGAGAGGCTAGTTCTTCCCTCACAACCTTCAAACGGTCACTGGCGGCTTGGATGCCGTCGTCGCCAGGCGATTTTCTTTTCTTCGCACATTCAGGGATTCCTAGAGCCCTGGTAACCCATATGTGATCGGCGAACGGCAGGTTCCTAAAGCCCTTAAGTTCCTCAACCCATGATAAGACTTCAGCAGAGCATTCGCCCCTCATGAGGTCAGGGAGAGACTGTTTGAGCGAGGCCCGGATGAAACTAAGCCGATCAGATGGAGGGGCACTGACAGAGGAAGAGCAGGCTTCGAGCTCGCTGTCGATCGTAGCCATGACCTCGGTGATAGATCGGCGGCTGGGTTCGGCAGCAGGAGGACCTGCCATAAAACGCTCGGTAAATTTAGAAAAAAAAAGAAGCAGGGAAATTGATTTAGCAGAAAGAGACTTGAGTTTAAATACCTGGAGAGAGGACGGCCTTAGGAGTTAGCGGCGAAGGCTTTGAGGGCTGGACATCTCCTCCCTTAGAGGGAACAGTCTCGTCTCCCGGCTTCTGCTCTTGGGTAACTGGACAAGAGGCTGAGGTGGGCGAGCTCGCCGAAATATCGGTAGCTGCTTTCTTCGCCTCAGCGCCATCACCACTGACGGTTCGAGGTGAGGAAGTGGCGAGCGGCTGATCTTCGACGGGCGCTTCCTGGCTTGACTCCTTAGTTGATTCGGCGAGAGTGTTTGCCGAATCTTTCTGCGCCTCGACATTCGAAGGTGGGACCACAAAGTCTGGTTTCTCTACAGACGACAGACACGCAGCCTTCTCGACGGTAGGCTCATCAGGCGGGAGAGTTGGGTTTTATTCAGTATGCGCTTAGTAGTTCTGGCCCTGAGGTGCCAGTGGTAGGTTCGCCTAACCCTGCGGTTTGCTCTTCCCGTGTCGCAGGATTTTCAACGCTTATCTCGTCCTCTTTGGCCTTCCCAAGTTTTGAATCAGGATACTTTTGAGACGAGCTGACGGCGACAGTCTCCGTGCATGCTTTTGGAGAGTCACCCTCCGAGGGTCGGTCATCCTTCTTCATTTCGCTGTCAATACTGATATGGGGCGGATCGTTCTGAGAGGGCGAACCTTGCCCCGCTTGTACTTCGGTCGCCGTCTGTTCTTCATTCTTATGGAGGGGTGGCTCCTTCATCTTTTGGCGCTTATCCGCGGGAGGCGTCTCGTCCACTTATTCTGAGTCTGACGAGACAGTCACCCTTTTCCTCCTCTCGCGGACGGAAGGGAGTGGCGAAGATGGAACCTTTTCGGCGGCCTTAACCAACCGTCTCTTTAAGGTTGGCTTCTTCTCAGCAAGGCTCGCCGCCGTCTGACTGCGAGTTAATGGTCTGGTGCGAGGCTGAGATCAAAAGAAACCAGCACCTTCCTCCTTGAAGCCAAGTCGTCCTAAAGGGTACTTCATAAGTAAGCTATCATCATCATCAAAACACTTACCAAGCAGCTTTGTACAGTATGTTTAACTGTATGTTAAAAGGGAAGTCATTGTAGCGGCAGCTTTACAATAGATCGATTCAAGATCGTCAACACCTAGGTTTAACGACCAAGAAAAAGACCCAAAGTTCGGATCATCTGCCCGGGAAGACAATCAACGGAAAATCAAAATAGCAATACAACGGTTGAAAGTACCGAGCGGCCCACTCCAGATGCTCTGGCTTAAATGGCCACAAACGAGAGGAACGGAAGGTCTATTAGGATCCGATGTTCCAAGAATCGTTGCTTTATCCCATAATGATATGGAAAACAACTCCCATATCATACGATGAAAAGGAGAATTTGATTCTCCAGACACTTTTGGTGCCGAATCTTTCACCGGTGAGGATGACCACACGGGTAACCATCGTAAACCGACATCCATAGGAATGTCGAATAGACGAGGGCAATACCTTGAAGCCAGACCCACGCATTTCTCGCCCAAATCGCTAAGAAGCTCATATGGGACGACAGACGGAGGTTTTACAAGACTCTCTCTCTCAAAATTAGTCTTCTTTCTAATTAAGACTAACTTCGAGAGAGAGAACATCGACAAATAGAGCTTAACTAGCTTATCTGCCCTCGCGTCCCTTCTCTTAATAATTCTTCTATGAAAAGAAGGAATGCAGCGTGGTAAGCCGCATCGGGTGAGTGACACAGGAAAGGGCCAAATGGCGATCGAAAGTCCCTCCTCCGTATCTCATAAGACATACTGCGGAATAAATATAGGGCCGGCCGTATTTAACCAGCCCGCCTTTCTGCGAAAACTCACCAGCCAACAAACGAAAAGGTATTTAGCTATACACCGTTCCTTAGTTAGACAGTCGAAGAGGCACAGTTGAACTTTATTAAAAAGTCCAACTATGCGACGAGGGCTTCAAAGAAGCGCCTCCGCCGCACGCCTAGCCTTTCAATAATAATAAAAAAAAGGTCTTTTGAAAGAGGGTTCCATTGCGTAATATTATGGAGTTTCAATACAATTATGAAATTGTTTAGCAATGTGCTAGGACACACGGTCAACTCACCCTATTCCCGACTTTTGAGGGTCGAGAGGGGGGGGATGCAGATGGGTTTATACCGTGAAGGCCTGATGGGTCCATAGAAAGATAGTTGGCCCGGTTAGTAGCTTTGGGGTTCACCCATTAACTAGACGGGCTTATGGCGTTGATTATGAAGAAACCTTTGCCCCCGTTGCAAAGATGAAATCAGTTCGCCTTCTCCTTTCCATTGCAGCCAACAAGGGATGGCCTCTATATCAACTGGATGTCAAGAATGCCTTCTTTTTTTGGTTACCTTCTTCAATCCGTATATATGACTCCTCCACCTGGATTCACGTGGTTGGGGGAGGAAGGCAAAGTGTGCAAACTCAGGAAAGCAATCTACGGTCTCAAACAGTCTCCCAGAGCGTAGTTTGAGAGATTTAGTGGGGCTATGGTAGAGATTGGGTTCAGGCGGTGCCATGCAGACTACTCCGTGTTCATCAAACGAAGGGCCGAAGGAACAACTGTTCTTCTAGTGTATGTGGAAGATATTGTCCTTACTGGTGATGATGGTAAATCCATCAAGGAATTAAAGGCGGGTCAAGTTTTTGACATCAAAGATCTTGGAGAACTAAGAGACTGGTTGGGTATCGAAGTTGCTCGATCTAAACGTGGCATTTTGATCTCCCAGAGAAGTACGTTCTTGATCTTCTTCGGGAAACAGGAAAACTTGGTGCGAAGCCTATAGACTCGCCTATGGAGGTTCATCATCGTCTCAGCACTGAAGAAGGGGAACGGATTCTAGAGCGTAGAAGAGGTAAGTTGGGAAGCTAATCCACCTCACTATTACGAGACCGGACCTTACCTACGCTGTTGGTGTAGTGAGCCAATTCATGCCCGTCAGTTCCTCATTTAGAAGCAGTTCATCGGATTCTTTGGTATCTCAAGGCATCTCCTGGTAAAGGGATCCTATATGGTAACCATGGTCACTTGTAACTATCTGCTTATTCCGATGCGGACTGGGCTGGCTCACATTGTGATAGGCGCTCCACTACTGGGTACAGTACTCTTTATGGAGGTAACCTAGTCACGTTACAAAGCAAAAAAGAGCCGATAGTACTTTAAGGTGTGGCGAGATCGAGTGCAGAGCCTAAAGAAGTAGGGGTATAGGGCTATGGCTCATACTACGTGTGAGTTGGTCTGGCTCAAGAGTTTCATGCAGGAGCTTGGTTTTTTTCTTTCTGGACCAGCCCCCCTCACTAGAAAGGGACAACCAAGCTGCTATCCACATATCCATCTGGTCTTCCATGAAAGGACAAAACATATAGAGGTGGCCCTGTCTTTAATGCACTTTTTGAGGGAAAAGGTTGTCTCAAAGGAAATTTGCACTCCATATGTGAAGACCGAAGATCAGTTAGCCGACATATTCACAAAGTCCCTTGGGCGTGATCGCATTCAGAGTATCTTGAGCAAGCTGGGCATGATTGACTCTAATGCACCAGCTTGAGTGAGAGTGGAGCGAAGGGATTCCTTGAAAGAAGTCTTTAAGTGAGATAGGGGGTTGGTTACGCTTGAGACTTGCCTTCGGGACTACATCACCAAAAACAACAAGGCGTTTAGCTTTCGCACACGCCCGCTTCTAGCGCACAAGCCCAAAGTAGGGGCACTCTTCTCAGTCTGCTGCCCCTGTAGCAAGAGGGGGGCGGGGGCTATTCAGCGCCTGCTGCTGAAAAACGCCAAAACAACATAAGCAAGCAAGACTTCTCCGCTTTGGTGCGCGCCCCTTTATAGTCAGTACTTTGAAGCCGTAGCTTGTTCTAACGCGCGTAGGCAACACTTGACTTTTTGCCCAGCTTGTGAGTTAGTGGAATTCGTGTGGATATCAAGTGCTCCTTCAATCTGTTACTGGGGAGGCCGTGGCTGCACGAAGCCAAGTGGCCTCTACATACCATCAATGCTTGAAGTTTCCGTACAACGGCAGTGTTGTTAAGGCAAATGTCCTGCCGTCAAAAGAGAAGAGCGAGAGCTGGCTGTATCCGAGCAAATCCCTATCATTTTAGCCGACGAGCTCCCTCCTGACAGCCCTGAATGCTCTACCTCCCAGATTAGGCGAGGGCTGGCCCCGATTCCGCAGTGTCAATTCTTGATATGTAGCTGGATCAAAGGGCTGACCTCACAAAAGCATGGAAAATGAGAATAATTGGAGGTATCGAGAAGCTGGCGGTTGGGCAAGGATCTGCAAGGCAGCCTCGAGCCTGTTATTCCAGAAGAGAAGCATGAAGGTGATGGAATAGGATTTGAACCCTCCAAGGAAGACTTTAGAGTCCCTGGTCGTCTCCGCCGTCTTCACAAACTGTATTCGTGAAGGCCGCGTCGCAATTACTACAAGAGGCTAATGAGCTTGGACCATCACCCAGACTAAAAAAAGGTGAGCGCTTAAGGCATTATTTTGAGTAGGGGGCGAGACGGCTTTGAAGCCGAGCAAGTTAGCTCCGCCCTGTAGCTACAGGGCGGAGCTAACGAAGCGCTCACGCCAGCGAGCGAAGCGCGGATGCCACTATTGCTATAAGGAGCCTGCAGGGCGACTTTATGGCTTGGGGGCACTAGCGCACAAGCCCGCGGGCTTGTGCGCTAGCTCACGCCCCCTTATAGCAATAGGGCAGCAGTGCCCGCGGGCAGCAAGTGCCCCCTATGGCCTTTGGGCTTGTGCGCTAGCTTACGCGGGCGTGTGCGCGTTATGCCCTAAGGCTGGCTTGTGCGCTAGCTTTATGGCTTGAGGCTTTCTACCTGATAGCAAGAGTAGCCAAAGGGCCCCTTATAACAAGAGGGTGCTTTCTACCTTTAAGCAATAGTGCTGGAAGCCCGCGATAAGGTAAAGGGGGCACTTGCTGCCCGTTAGAGAGCCGGTTGACCTGGAATCAGTTTACCAAGTGAAGCCAACACGAGTAGTTTAACAGCCGGATCCGTTCGTTAGAGATCCTATTATAATAGTGAAAAAAGCCCACTTAGACTTAGGGGGAAGAGGTTTATATTATATTATATAAGGGTAGGGTAAGGTCCCTCAGGCCAAGTCCATCCAAGGCTCTCCCTGGTCGCTCATCCGCTGTCGGCTAATCCTACCCACATTGGAATGCGGAACCATCGGGGAAAGGCGAATAGTCAATCCCAGGGGGCTAGTCCAAGCTAAACATTTTTCTCAATTCGACCAGCAGCTTACCCAGCACCTCGCCTAGTGACATTCCTGCCAAATCCATATGGTGTTTTTACGATAACTAAGCTAGTCGCTTCAGGCCTAGGTTACCCAGCATCTGGGGAAGGGGTGCGGGAAGCAGCATCAAAGCTAGTAGCCGAAGTAAGGGCATCAGATCCAGTGCCAATTGCCTATGGGGTTGAACCAGTGAAAGTAGCAGAGGGAGGGGAAGCAGCAAGCGCAAGGGCAGTTAACCTGTCACCGGTGAATGATCCAGCAGTTCCTTACCCTTTTTTAGATCGAAATGCAGTCGATTGATATTGAGACTCAGCGGTTAGGGACCAAGCAAGTAGTGGTGGCATGCATGCAGCACTATACTTGAATTATGCCCCGCCCTTGCTATCGAAGGAAGCTCCTGCTCGAAGCGGTTTACCTCCTTCCTATATAGTAGAGGTCGACTCCCTTGCTTACCATTGAATGACAAGACCTGGCATTTCCACCTCTCCCCGCATACGGCTCTTTTCTTTTATCTTCGTCACGACCTAAGCCTCATTCTTTCTCTTATTATCGCCGGCTCGGGGTTTAGTCGCTCGCCTCGTGCCTCGCCTTCCCCTTACCGTAAACAGGGAAGGCTCGTCTACTCTCTTCTCTCGGCTCGCTTGCATCCTAATAATTTACATCAATAGATAGGAATTCTTCAATCTTTCTAGTCGGGATAAAACCGTACCTTTACCTCACACCCTCTTTCCTTAACCCGGGATGGTTATCCGCGGGCCAGCTTTTCATCGAAAATGGATTCGGGTTCGGGATAGTCGGGCTGACCGATTGGTCAAATTCGACCTCTCGGTTTTTACGCTCTCACGGATAATCTTAGTGGCGAAAGGCCAGGATTACCAGAAAACGAGCATAGTTAACCCGCCCACTACTGAATCCGAGGAGATCTTCCTCGAGGTATGAAAGCGGGCCCGTTCCCTCAAAGAGCGATATGCCCCGGCGACGTTTACAACGCCGCTGGAATTGGGGCTGCATTGGACACCCTTCAGGTCGTCTTCCCCTGTGAGACGGTTTAGGAACCGGCCCTACACCGCCAAAAAAAAAAAAAGATCTGGGGGCTTAAAGCTGTGTCCTTATGGGACCGCGCTTCGCAACTGGGTTGTATGAGGGTGGATGACCCTGTCCGGGCCGCCAAACATATATGGGCGTTTGACGAATCGTTCTTGAGCTGGTCTTCCCGTCCTACCACTGTTTTCATATTTCTTCTTTCCGAGAACTCTCTTTGCGGGTGATCCCGCTGGAGCTCCTGACTCCTCCGACGGCCCAATGACTATCGACCTTCCTTTTCACTTGTCGGAAGGTACGGGTCGTGGAGTAGCCACTGTGGACGCCACTTCAGAAATGAAAGCGGCAGCCGCCCTTACAGGCATTCTAACCTTAGCGTTTGACGAGTGCATCCGCAAGGTTGGAATACAGTCATATGAAGAAATATTAACTCAGTTTCCGGTTGGACGACTGGGGTTTTAAGGAAGAGGGGGCAGGTAAGCTTAGGGTGTTTGCCATCCCTAATTCCCTAAAGCAAGCGCTTCTTCGCCTTGCTCACGATTGGTGCATGAAGGTTTGACGGTCCATTCCTATGGATGGTACGTTCAACCAGACAGCGCCTCTCGCGCGCTTGACGAATATCTCAACCTTGTTTTCGTTCGATCTTTCATCGGCGACCGACAGGTTCCCTTTGGAATTTCAGCGGGCCTTGGTTGAGGCGTTATTCGACGAGCATCTTGCTAGTGCTAGGGTTTGTTCTGGGCTTGGGGTGAATACCTTCATTGCCCCGGCAAACTCTGCTAGGGAACCAAAGAAAGTCCGTTTCTCCACTGGACAACAAAAAAAAATGCAATCTTTCTAGTCAAAGAAAAGAATGACGCGTCACGTAATTTATACAGAACCTCCAAGCTCCTCCTTATCATCAAAGGATATCTAGAAAGGAGAATGTTTTTGTTAATTGGGAACACGACCTGGTGCTGTCCTAACCTCTGTCGGTCAGTAGCTGTTATCTTCCATTCTTGGTGATCGGATTTCTCTGTCTACTCCTCTACTCTTGTTCCAATGGAATGACTATATGTAACAAAGACTATGATCCTTTCTATATAAGTTCTTTGGGGCATATTTCGTAGAAAGAAGATGACTCGGCCTTAGACTTTCCCGGTCCTTCTTTTGTGGAGTCAAGTTTGAGCTCTTTCGGTAGACGAGTCTTCTTCTCCTCCATCCAGCTGGGATGCGCGCGCTAGTCCTATTAGTATAGTAAGGCGCGCAGTTATGTAGTTTTAGCGCACACGCCCAAAGTCGCAATAGAGCGAGAAGCCTGCCTATAAAGCGCCTTTACACAAGAGGGCAAGCGCCTAAGCGCCTATTGCAACTTTGGGCCCGCTTTGGGCTCCTTTATGGCTTGGGGGCCTTAGGGCTTGTGCGCTTGCTAAGGTCTTTTGAAGCTGGGTCAAACTCTAATAAGCAGAGGGGGAGACACATTCATGAAAAGTGAGAAGCCGTGCCGTGGGGGACTGACTTTATATGAATAGATCTGACTTACGGGTAACAGTAGGAACATCTATTAGTCCGTATCGTGGGTCTACTTGTTACAAAAGGCGAACATCCCCATTCCAAAACATTCACATAGGTCCTCCGGCGGGCATCGAAAAGGGGACGAAAAGAGTCTATTTACCTTTTTTTTAATATTCCTGAATGTATCACGGCCCTATCTATTCATCTTTTTCTTTTTAAGAAAAAGAGTTCCGCATCTCTCCGGGGCCCGGGGAACAAATAGGCGTGGGGAAGAGGGAGAGGGGGGGCAACGAGCCCTCTCCCGTAGCAGTTCCCGAACCAGCCACCCCTTCCTTCCCCTTCGCCCGGCCTGGTGAGGTCCGAAGAGATAAGATCTCTCTTTCGAAGTGAAGTGATAGGAAGAGAAGACTGCTGGCGGGAGATCTATATTCATTACACCCGGCCCGGCGGGTATAGATCGAAGTCGGAAATTTTGCATCCGCCCGCCAGCTGCAGAGGGGGTTCGATTCCCGTTATACGCGATGTGGCGAAAAAGACTGAATCAACGAGATATGCCTTGCCCGCATTAAGATTTAAAACTTGTCGTCCACTTTCAGGAAATGTTCGGAACAGAGAACTTACAATAATACAACGCCGCATTCTCCGAAGATTGAGGAACAAGAAGAGATCTATTAAGAGAAAGATTTATCCGAGAGAAAATCTTAACAGTTACATCAAATTACAAACTACACGAAAGTTGTCCCTTTTTCATGGGGATTTACCCATCACGGAGATGCACAGAGGAACAGACCGAACTTCATATATACCTTTTCCACTCAATCCAGAAACAAGATCGGACGTTATTCCGGTTCGTCTCCATTTTCGTGAAACTATTCAAAAAGCAAGGCAGCCGATAAGTCATCGAAGGGTTTGTGTAAATAATGGAATGGTAAGCATTACTCATTTTAAAGTGTCCCACGGTGATATAATATCTTTTCAAGAAAATGACGCGAGAACCCGCGGTGAAGAAATAAGGAGATCTTTCTATATCGACATATCAGTTGATAAAATCATAGGGAAATTCCTGGATCACCCGGTAATAATGTGGAGAAGAACCAAAACTGAATGGTTCCGCCTACTCAAAACTAAGAGGGGGTGCCGCCTATTACTCAAATCCCGGTTTTTACAACAGTTGCGTTCTTCTATGCAAGAAGAAGACTTAGAAAGAACTAAGAAGTTTGGATCCGAAAAAGTATGCTTAGGAAGTTCCTTCGCTGAGCACAACAGAATGAAGAGGAATTTGTATCATTTCTTTTTAATATTCTTTTCTTTGAGAAGGAACGAGAAAAACCGAAATCTTCCTACTCGAACAATCAGTCCTTTAGTTAAAAACTCTTCTTTATATAGTAATTCGACCTATTGCTCCGGATCTCCCCATCAGTTTACTAGGAAGAGAAGAATAAAAAGGATCGAACTACCTACTCATTATTCGGAGGTTAATCATAGAACACAAAAAGCGGTGGTATCTTATGGACCTAACATAGGAAGATTGAAAGATCCAAACCTTCCTCTTCGGGCGGAAACGGACGTGGCCAAAACATATAAGAAAAGATCGGCGTAGTCGCTCATAGGGACATATCTATCCAGATAGAAGATAGTCTAGATCGATTCATAGATAGATCTCTCTCTCCATATAGA
>JAINDJ010000009.1:252711-255718 GCA_019845555.1 Aristolochia fimbriata | reverse complement strand
TGCCTTTATGGCCCGCCCCCTACTGACGGCGCTTTACGCTACTCTATGATGTAGGCAGTTCAAATTGGTTTAGTCTTCTAATCAAAAGGCCGGAACTTGTACGCCTTGCACTTGTACGGAGGCATAAAGGGATTGCATTTTTTTTTTTTACTTTTTCGCATCTGAATCACCAAGGACAGAGACCAAACCCTATTCTTTCTATTCTCGAACCCTGCAAGCCCCAGCTCGCTCTCTGGCCGCACAAGCCTTAGGGCACTCTAAGCCATACTGGCACCTGAGCCCAAAAGTCGTAAGAGGGGCACTTTTGGAAGCCAACAGTCTTTCTTCAAATTCTACTGAACGGGTCGATCCTCCCTCCCGTTTGTTTTAGCAACTTATCCTGCGGTCTCCTCGCTAAGAGCTCCCCAGCTGCGACAGAGGGAACCAACCCGCCTGCTGTGGCGGGGCGGCACTTTGTTTCACAATAAGACCTGGACGATTGTCCTAGCAAGGTAGCTTACGAGTTTACGTCCATCCCTGGTCGGTACAGTTTCCTTTCTCTTTCTCCCGCCTTGTAGCCGTTACCCGAATTCGCGCAAAGTGTGTACACCTGGCCTGGGCGGCGGAATCCGGTCTGCCTGAACAGGCCGCCCCCTCCCACACACCCCTGGAGCACCCCCTTCCATGCGGTGATGGTGCAGTTCTCGAGGTACCCGCCTACTCGAGGAGTACCCTCCCCAAGATGTGTCTATCAGGTTTGGTTCTTCTGCCAGTTGGGTTGCGGTGGGTTCGACCAAGAAATCACCCCATGCTTGCAGACCTGCCCTCTTCCCGAAAGCTTCAGCAGGGGATACCGACAGACGGACCGGACGACCGCCCGTAGAGTTTACTGCACCTGGCCCTGCAGAGGAAAAGCTTTATCCTAGCAGATAGAAGATGCTCAGCTCCGCACAACATAAGGGATTGGCACGCTTTCGGGAAGAACATAGAATAGTAGAGAGGATCCAGCATGCAGGACACGGCGATCATTAGAAATCACGAATTAGAGATGCTGTAATATACTCTTCCCATAACTTCTCATACCAGACCACCCACTGGAAATGCAAATACAAAAAGTAATAAGAGAGGCGCACAGACCAATCAATCGTATCAGTCGTATTCTTGAATTTGGAATGAAAAGAGGAGTAATGCTTCCCCTAGCACGGGACAAAAAATAAGACCACTTAGATCGAATAGCATTCACAGAAATGTTCTAACATAGAGTAGAATCGAACATTGAAGAGATTAGTTGACAACAGTCAAAAGATGGGGCGCCTAATTCCTATACAATAGGGGTCTATCAGTGCAAGTCAGCTGAACACCGTGATTGATACTAATGAATGTGGAATCGCTAAAAAAATGAGTCTTGTGGAGGATCATTGAGCTCGGAACCCCCGCCCTTCGACGAACTGAGAGTCCGGCCTTCTTCAGTCCGGATTTTTATAAAACTAACGACTTCTTTATAAAAGGAGCCTCTTCGCCCTTTTTCAAAAAGAGTCGTTAGGATGAAGTAGGCCTCCTCGAGATTCTCCCTCCACACCAAGGTGGTGAGGATCCTGCAGGGTGGGCCCCCATTCCATAATCTCCATTATACATGATTTCATCTCCCTCCGCTCGATCATATCCCGAGGAGGGGATAAGAGGTTTAGTATAATTGAAGTTATGTTATCAACTAAAGTGTTGCTGAGGGTCGCGCTCGGGAACTCCAGCAAAGGCTGGATCCGGCTCACTCTCACTCACATCCATTAAATCAGAGCTATCGGAGGCGTCCGCTTCTTCCATTATGAAATCTGGCACTTCAGGAAGATGGAATGCATATGCATCAACGATGTATAGCTTCAATAAAGTCAGAAAGCAAAAATATGTGATAACATGAATAAGACCCCACTTTGTTACGTAGCCATGTGAAATAAGTTCATTTATCCAGTTGAGGCATTATTGAATCCGATAAAATGAATCTCTCCAGACAGCAAGCACTTGGGCCCCAGCAGTGCGCTAGCGGCAAGTCCTTCCTGTACAATGTACAAGTTGTGCAGAACAGAACTACACGAAAACAAAGGTAGTTAGTTGGTTCTTAACCAGCGGAAAGCTAAAAGGAAAGAAAGATGCACGCACAAACACAAATAAGGGCGAAAAGAGATGCCGCCTCGCTCATGAAGCACTACTTTGGCTCCGCCAATCCTTGTATATATTATATATACGCAAAATCTCTCATTTGGATTGGATGCATCATCTCTCCCTCTTTTTCTCCCTAGCTCCACCTCCCATAGTTGTAGTCCCCTTCCGATGGTTCATGCTATCCCTTCTTTTCTTTCCCCATCCCCAGGGTTGTTCACAAGAGCCATAGGTAAGGGATGAGCCTGATTATGAGGAAGAAAAGCGGCACCTCTAAATATAGATGATTCACACGCAAGCCTTTTTGGAATAGTAGGCAGTCAAAACTCAAGAATCCTACGCTAGCAGGCATTAGCCTGACTTCCCTCCTCACCAAGGTAAGGAAGAGAGCTTCGGGGACGGTTTTGTCTCAGCCGTGGGAAGGAACAACCAAAGATATGTTCTTCCGAATGAGCGGATTCAGTGGGGAAGGAAGTCGCATGTGCTGTGCCGGACAAGCTATGCATATAGTCAAGATTGTAGGGACCGAACTTCTACAGTGCCTGCAGATGCTTGGTTTCCCCTCGTGATGTGGTGGCAGGGCTAAAATCAGTGATTGATTGGGAGGGTTCTCGACCTGTACTCTAACTTATTGATTTGTTAGTTTCTGGTAGCCGCCCTACTAACTTTAGGGGTGACGTGAGGCCCCCTACTTCTATAAGTCCTCGGGTCCATGGTCAATGTCAATGAATGGTATCTTGTCCTCAAAAGGTGGCTTATGATCACTCTTCTTTGTTTCGACGATGGCGCCCCTCTATCTTAAAGCTTGCGGCTCGCTCGTCTTAGCCTCGGGTCTCGACGCCTTCTTTTTCTTCGGGTCAGGGAGGGATGGATT
>JAINDJ010000009.1:237711-245211 GCA_019845555.1 Aristolochia fimbriata | reverse complement strand
GAAAATAGTCCTTTCTTTTTCGCGGGTATCGCCACGCGGTCCCGATCACTCCCTCAGGAATAGGAGGCAATAATAGAGCGCACATCAGAGAGTACTCCCCTTTTTTCTTTAATAATAAGGCAGGGTTTTCCAAAGCCCCTTTCTTAAGAGATAGAGCAATCCTCACTCGACAGCTCAAAGCTGACCAGTACAAAACCATGTGATCCGTCCTCGTTTACGTATCCCACTGGCTTCGTCGTACCCTTACTACTCCTCGTTCACTGGCTTCTAGTTTTCTTTTACTGGCTTATTTGTACCCAGCTACATGATGGAAGTCCCCTCGGCCAATCCTTACTCGACAGCGTAGTCCTTTCTCACTTCGATCGCCTCGGGATAGTTAACATTTCACGAGAGTGGAAGAGCTTATTTCACACGAAACCAATCCGAAAAAAGAAAGATATGAAAAAAGATCACCTCGCCCCCACCCATTCTTTGATTGGTGAAGCGGCGAGTCTTTCTCATGCCTGTTGAAACTAAAGGCATGAGAAAGAGTAGGAGCATGAGATAATGAAACTTTTCTTATACTGGGAATGGAAACATGTGAATAGTCAGCAGCCTGAACCCTAACCCTTATTCGTTTACCAATCACGACTACTGATGTTAAGTGAAGAACCCCTACTATAAGTAAGGGCACTTTCAATGCGAGATATTATATCTATCTTTTATGAAAGGTAGGGTAAGTAGGAATGGAATAGGGTGAGCATGTGTTAAGCATCTTGCTAAACTCTCACATTGAGAATCTTATTTCATGGCTCAGCCCCAATCAATCAGTCTTCAAATCTCATCTCTTTCAGGATCTTTCTTAGGCAAGGTGGACCAGCCCAGTAGGACTCTTTGGGCCTTGCTTTCTAGATCAACTATAAGATAAGAAAGAAGAAGTAAATAATAGCTTGAGACCATTCCATTAGACTCTCATGTGATGTTATTGATTATTATACGCAATTAGTCAAGGTCGTTTTTGAGTGAGTTTGAAACTATCTTCCGTAGGTCAAGGGAAATGAACAAGACGCAGGGAACACTGAAAGCAATTAGCTGGCGCAGCTTACAATTATGGGCTTGATTTGCCTTCGGCGCTCCCCAACTCAACCTCACAAGCGAAAGCGGAAAGCAAGTCATTATTGCCCTATCCCTATTAAGTTAAGTAAGTTCTCCTCTTAGATGAACTATGGAGAATTGACAAAAGGGAATCGAGAGTGCGAGCTAAGCTAAGCAAGCCGAAACATCAACATCACCCTCAATAATCAAGTTAACAGAAACGGAAACGAAAGCAAGCTTTTAGGATAGGCCTCTTAATAAGCCAGCAATGAGCGTCAAGCGCAATTAGTATTATGAAAGTTAGGGTAAGCTTAAGCGCAGAGCGGTAAGTCTTGATTGACCGGATGAAGAGAATGAACCTTTTGGAAGGAAGCTTAGTGTGGGGGCAGCAAGTCAAGCACAGCTATTAGTTTACATGGCCGGGATGACAGGAAAGCCTAAGCAAGCTGAAAGGTAAGCATCAGCAGGAGAAGCAAGCGCAGCGCCCGGGCAAGGTGGTGGTGTTACAGGGGCGGCTAATAAGGGTTGAGGGCTCGGCAAGCCTGGAGCTTAGGGGCGGAGCTGAAACTCAAACTAGCTTACGAGCAAAGAAGGTTAATGGGCGGGTAAACTTCCACTCCTAGAACTTACTTGATAGGGGCTGTGGGTAGGGTTTGAGGGAAAGCTAGCGAGACTATAAAGAGGCGGTCTCTAAAGAATTCACCAAAGGTAGGAGATATAGATCATGACTAATGGAATCGAGAGGAAAGTCAACTACTATATTATACAAAGGTTCAAGTGAGTTAAGAGTTCCCTCCTGAGGAAGCTGATGAGTTTACCAATCACACATGCTTATAGTTATGCAGCGAAAGGAAAGCGAAAAGCCTGACTAGATGGGGCCGCTGGAAGTCGTTATTGACCTAACTCATCTTAAGTAACCTAGGATGGGGAGTAACCTAAGATTACTGGATGGGGGCAGGCGATTGAGAATGAGAATAGGAAAGTCAACTACTATACAAGAAAGCTAATGAAGAGTGAGCAAGTGCAAGTGAAAGCGAGCTCAGAGTTGCTTTCTCCTTTTCTTCTTTGAGCGCATAGTCACGGCACTTGAGAACTTCTTGCTTGACGCTTTGAGGCGAGAGATCAGAATCGGACCCCGTAACCTGCGAGCGAGGGGCTGTTACTAGGTGGGGGTTACAGGGGTGGATGACAAGGAAAGCTGACTTTTGGGGAGAGGTGCGGGTGCGAGAAAGAAGCAATTCTCGGGCTTAGCGAGGGGTGTGACAGGGGCGTCAAGTCAAGCCACTTAAAGCACCAAGCGAGGAGCAGAAAGCTAGAGCAAAAAGCAAGGGGAAAGTACGCTAAGCAAGCTTCAAGCGAAGGAAAAGAGAAGTCCAGTAAGAGGCAACCCTCATCCACCTAGAACAGATAAGTAAGGAACGCCCCACAGGCCTAGTAAGGAGGAAAAAGCGCAGCGCAGTAAGTAAGTAGAGGGAAGCTATTAAGTCAAGCCGCCCTAAGACACCTAGGAAAAGTGAGTAAGGAAAGCGAGGCAAAGCTTTACTAGATGAGCGGAAAGCACTTGAAGCTTATTCGTAATCACCACTTGAAGTTATGCTTACAAGTAAAGGGCTTACGGGGAGCGCGAGGAGATCACGAATCTCCAAGCAAGCGAGACGAGAAGGTAAGGGCAAGGAAACGAAATCAAGCTTCAGCTGAGACTTATACTGAGACTTCAGCTTCCACTTATGCTTAAGCTTCGACTTCGACTGAAACGGAAACATCAAGTGTTGATTTGCCTAACTCTGATTAAGAGACCCTCTATACCTATTGTAGTAAGCACTTCGATTAACTCGACTTAAAGGGAGCCTTTGATTCTTTAACTAGATAAGATAAGAAGAATCGAGATGGAGATGGGAAAGTGAGTGAGCCCCCGGAAGCTTTTGAGCAGAGCTGGGATTTGGTGTTTTCACTGGGCGAGGTGCATTCTTTAGAGGAAAGTCAACTTACTATACAAAGGCTCAAGTTCAAGTGAGCGAAAGGAAAGCGAGCGCTTACTTATCTTATAAGCCGAGCTAAAGGCAAGCGCAGCGAAGGGAAGGGAGGGGTTGAGGGTTACTAACAAGATGGGGTCCGGGGTTCACTGGGGTTGAGCGGAAAGCACTGCCCCCTAGTAAGCCGTGCGCCCTGTAAACCAAACCCCATCTAGTGCCCTGCCTTCGCTTTCCGCTTTCAGTGCTTTACTTAATAGCTTGCTTTCAGTGCTTCCGCAGCTCCCTTTGGTGAATTGAGAATAGTTCATCTAATAAGAGTGAGGGAAGAAGTGAGAGCCCCTTGATCGCTTTATAGTAGGGCTAGCTTGGTGCTGCGCTTGCTTTCGTTTCCGCTCATCGTCGCTTGTGAAGTGCTTTCCATTCCAATTAAAAATCTTGATTCCCTTAGGTAAATAGAAAGAAAAGAAGAGTGCGGGAAAGCCTTACTTCATATTGCTTCCAGCGCTTATAGTTGAAGCTTGCTTTGCCTCGCTTAGCTTAGCTTTCCTTAAGAGCTCCACTCCTGTTTTGCTTGACGTGCCCTAAGCTTGCACTATTCACATGTGAACTTGAAATGCAAATGATAGATGTCGATTCTAAAGAGAGATTGCTTAGATTACATAGTCAAATTGGCTTTTTCGCTCTCCAGAAAGAGATCTTATCCTACCACTCATCAAAGAGAGATCCATTGGGAGTGAGTGTGAGGGCAGGCAGGTCAAGGAAGACTTCCAGCGCGTAGATAGCATCCCCATCTAGTTTAGCTTGCCATGGTTGATAAGAGTGAGGTAAATCAAGACTTTCAGTTGAAGTTGATGCTTTGCTTGCCCTCAACCCCTGTAACCCCTCCTATAAAGATAGGCTTGCGCTTGCTTTCGCTTGTGAGGTTGATAGAGGGTTTAAGTTCCAAAGGTTCATTCACTTGATAGTTAGGGGTTAGGTAGGTCAATACTTCCAGCAGCCTAACTTAATAGCGCGCGCTTGCGCTACCCTCCCTAAGCCCCTGCCCGCGCTTTCCGCTCATCGCGTTTTGCTTGAAGTGCCCTCAACCCCTGCCCTCTTCCCCATCTAGTAAGGCTCTCACTGCTTGCTTTTGCTTGCTTGCTTTGCTTGATTTGCTGCATTCACCCCCACTATAAGCGCCAGTAAGGCTTTGGAACACTTGTGCAGCCGCTTTGACTTTGACGAAAGAAAGATCGACCCCCTCACTCAATCGCCGGGAGGTGGGCTTTGGTGGGCACGGTAAAGGACACGTCCAATAGTTTGGAATACTATTAAGGTTTCGAAGTTGACAGGGGATCAGTTCCCTTGGCATCGGTTCAGTTCACTCGAGATCCGTGCTCAATGCTCTACTCAATCGGTATGGGCTCAAGGCTCAACGCGATAAGGGATCATAGGGAATGGTATCGATCTAAGCTAAGGTATGGGCTCCACGCTCTACCGTATTCAGTACAAGGCGATCAAGCGAAATTGAGATGAAAAGGTATAAGGTGGGCGATAGGGCAAGTGCTCCGCGCTCTAAGCATAAAAGACCCTCTTTCTTAGGAAGACTTCTTTCTTAACATGTTAACTTAACTGCAATAAGGGAAGGTCAAGTGCACGCTAAGGGTACGATAGCAATCCGCGCTAACAGGTACTAATGAGTCATAGGCTCATAGGACAGGCGCTAAGGGAATCAAATTAGGAGTTGCGGGCAGGGCATGAAACCTATCCGATATCTTTTAGTTTTCAATCTATAAGCTCTGGAACCGAACCATATGGACCAATCAGGCAGGATTAAGGCCTGCCATGGCTTTCAAGCTGTCGGGTGACGTTGAAGTGACGATCCAGTAGCTTGAACAACTCCGGGAACAGGATTTCTCCTCAAGGCAAAGTCCGTGTTCGCTGCGCTGGAACGAGCTGGTCGAGAGATGCGCAGTGGGAAATCGCTTCAGTATGGGGTGGAAGGTTCTTGCCCCTTGCTATGGGAGTACTAATCTAGAGAAGCGAGCAGCAGTTTTAGGGACGGGCTGGCCCCTGGGGACTCCGTCAGCGAAAAGAGCGCTATTTCTTCCCTTCCAACCTCCCTTACAAAATCCCACCTGCTACCCTATATTCTAGATTCTAGCCTCGGTTTTTGCCTTTGTTTCAGCGCTTGTTTCAGTCTTTTCGGATGATTAAGTGGGATCCGTTAGCTCTTTCTAAAGGCATGGTTCAGTAATAGTGAAATGGGTTGCCCACGGAAGGTTAGGAAGTCAATCAACTAGATCAGCTCTTCTTATCGGTACCCTAGCCCTTTCATCTGAGGCTTACCAGTGCCTTTATTCGGATAAGACCTCAACCTAAATCAGCTTTCAGGGCGGTAACTCAATCCTTTTTCGTCTACAGCAACGAGATCTCTATTTAAAGGTTATTACGAAACTCGCGTTCCTTGTGTCTATCTTTTCTGAAACGCGGGTCTGACTATATAGGGCAGGGACCCCTATATAGGCAGTCATCTTTGATCCTGATCGGCCGACCTTTCCGATCCCGAAAGAAACATAGTTCGGCTCTCTTTTTTCGGTCATTCAGATGCAAAAATCCGTGAAGGCGACGAGAGATGCAGCCTGCTCTTTCCGTTCCTTCTCTTTCGGAGTGGAGCACTCCTTCTTTCTTGGCTTGGTACGTGTTCTGAGCGAGCCTTCGCGTGACGTGAACGGTACCTTAGAAGTGGAATCCGTCTGTCTTGTCTTCCACCTTATAAAGGGAGTTGCGTTCCGAGGGACTACAAATCTCTACGGAACTTGGACATACTTTAAACTGACCCCATTGAGACCGTGGCCACACCTTGATCAAACAGTGATGATGTGGTCAACCCTGGATACGTGGCTCTTCGATGGGGAAGGACCACGCTAGTCGTCTGAGTGTGTGGTGTGTAGTGGGTGCGTCTTAGTGTCTTCTTACTACGAGTACGAGAAAGATAAAATATATGTCGTTCTCGAAACGAAACTCTTTTCTCATTCATTATAGGAGGATTGGCATTTGGCCAAGATGTGATCTATCTCTTTCCTTGGTTGGAGTGGAACTTTGGTTTTCTTTAGCGAGGAACCGTTTAACTCGGCGGACAGTCTTTTGATCAAAGCGAAATGCTTTAGGCATCGAAGGAGCATGTGAAGCTTCCAAAATTCCTTGAGTCCTACGGCATTCTCACAGAAAGAAAACATGGCTAGTAGATAACTATTTTTTTTTTGTAGAAAGCGATCAGTTCTTCCGATCTTGTTCGGGCTTGGAAAGGTCTCTTTCTCAATTCCAGAAGTTGAGGAGCCTATGTAGAAGAAGCTGTAGAAGAGCACCACGGTTCAGGTCCCGACACATGGGGGATTAATTCAGCTGCAAGGATCGTGAATCAAGGGAAGGGAAGAATGAGACCATAATAGTGAAGTAACCCCCGACTGAGACCTAGATGGCAACCTAACCGCAGAAGAGAAAGGGAACACCCCCAGAGCCAGAACACAGGCGCCGACCTCTCCGCCACCAGCACAAGTGAATAAGAGAAGATCACGTCAGTTTGTAGATCGCGGTCTCACCATCTACAGGTCGAGTCACGAGATCTCAAGTGCAAGTACTCGACGCCGTGAATCAAGAAATTCGGGTGATAGCCGAAGGCGTTGGTCCATCGGTGCCTTAGGGGCAATCAGATAGACCAGTGTATAAAAAGCAATTTAGAATGATGACAGTAGCGAGGAGAGCTTATGGACAATAAATTAGGATTCCGGCGGCTTTTGCCACTTATGATCAGTGTTCACAAGAAAGAGACGGTTCCATGTCTTACAATGTTCAAGCAGCATGATTGTCAGAAGGATTTAAAAGGAGGCCCGGACACCTACCGAACATCCCTGAAGGATGGAACAACACAACATTATGTGGAAGGCTGCGAAGGTATGGAAGAAAATCTGGGAAGAGAACAAGGAGATCTCTGAAAAGGGGAGGCAAGGAAGTAGTAGACATTAAGAAGAGGAGACAACCCGCTCTTGGACTAAAGACTATGCGCGTCGCGTGCTCGATCTAGCAATCTTGGACAATTGTTTTGATGAACTGTCACTAAACTAAAAAAAAGAAAGAGAAAAGAACTGGGAGTTGGCGCCTACATAACTGGTTGCTTGCTTACCAAGCCATCCTGGCAAGCTCCTCCAGTTCGATTATTATTCTTGACTTGACTTATTATAAAAACGACTCACTAGAAAAATGAAAGACGATCGATTATCTACCCAAGAAGATAGAGAGTCCCACATACGAGAAAAGGTCACAAATGGAGTTGAACCAAGTAACATTGCAAAGGCATAATGATAGTAGGGTCGGGATATCCCCGCCCTCCGAACCGGACGTGAAGGTCTCCCCTCATCCGGCTCTCTGCAGGGGAATCTCCACTCACTGCTTCCCCTAATATCCTCCCTTTACC
>JAINDJ010000009.1:225211-232711 GCA_019845555.1 Aristolochia fimbriata | reverse complement strand
GAAGTCCTTGTGAGAAAGTGTCAGAACGCCGAGAGGCAGCAGCTTCTGCTTGATTCTCACCAAGTCTCCACACTTACAAACGAATCCTTTACGATGATATTTATATAATTGGTTCTGACGATTCGTGTTCAGCCCTACTATGTTCGGATCAAGGAGGACGCGAATGTTCAAATCACAAGCCACGGTTTAGCACCAGGACCTGTATTCGAGGATAAGGCGAAGCCGCCTTTTCTTAGGGCAACACCCATCGCTCTCCTAAAAGTCCCAGTCTCCCCATGAGGTTAGCAAGTCATCAATGACTTCGTCCTTTGGGAACGATGGGGCTGACAATCCTTTGGTGAAGATATCTGCGATTTGCTCCTCTGTAGATACGGGTACAAGATCGATTTCTCCATTCAACACCTTTTCCCGTAGTTAATGGTGATGCACCTCGATGTGCTTTGTCCTCGCATGGAAGACAGGGTTCGCCGCAAGTCGTATTGCGCTCTGGTTATCACACTAAATGCCCACCGAGTAATCTGCATCTTCGCCAACTTCTCGAATCGACTTTAGTAGCCAGCAACACTCCTGTGTTGCCATCGTTGCTGCTCGATACTCCGCCTCTGTTGACGATAATGCCACCGTCGGTTCTTTCTTACTACACCAAGAAACAACAAACACCCGAACCCAAGCAAAACGCATACCCGGTGGTAGATCTACGAGTTTTTGGATCTACTGCCCAGCCCTATCAATGTAAAGATCAGAAGTCGCTTCTAGATCCAAAGATGAGGTGGACGAATACAATAGGCGGGCCTCTGTCCGATGTCCCCCTGAGTTTTTTCATAATGCGATGAACAGCTGTAAAGTGTGATCGTCGAGGAGCAGAGACGAAAGGCTGACTTTATTAGGAACTGCATGAGCAATGTCTGGTCGCGTGACAGTAAGGTAGATGAGGCCTCCAACGAGTCTCCGATAAAATGTGGGATCCTGTCGCAAATCTCCCTCATGTGAAGAATACAAAACATTGAGCTCTAAGGGAGTGTCGACCCTCCCCCTATAGTAGTATGTGGCGGTAAATCGAGCAAATCAACTCAAGGGCATACATCTTTCTGTTGGCTCGTACCCACGAGAGGTTTTAGAAACCTCAATACCGAGAAAGTACCTCAAGTCACCAAGATCTTTCATTCTTCACTCTTTCTGAAGGTGTGACTTAAGAGATGCAATTCCCAAGATATCATCTTAAGGTTTCGTCATCAACATAGACCAAAAAAAGAACTATACCAGAAGCCGTAGAACAAACAAAGAATGATCACACGAGCTCTGTCTGAATCCAGCTTCATTCACCATGGCCATCTTGAATTTATCAAACCGACGCTCCGGGTGCTTGTTTGAGACCAGCAAGAATCGGGCTGCGCTAACGCGAGGGTTGTGCACCAAGCCTTTCGCGCTAGGCGAGGGTTGCACCACACCAACCCGGAGTTGCTTCTTGGCTCCGAACTTTTTCGGTTTGGTTTTGTGTCATACTAAAAGATCGGTCTTATCAAATAAGGGATCAAACCGCTTAAAGTGTTCGAACTAGTCATTAATAGTCGGCTTCATTGGTACCCTTTCGGTATGCGTTGCGAACACTTTAATTTTGAGCGTCTCATCTTCTCTGGAGAAGCGAAAATAGAACGGAATCGAATCAATGGTCCAACTACAGAACTTCTTCTTTTCATTACTTCCATGGTCGTGCCTCGTGGTACGGCAGCACCCGTACTATTGAAATGGTTCGTCAGTAGAGATGTTCCCACAGGTGCCCCTTCTTCCAATGGTACTATAATTCCTATTCCTATCCCTGAATTCCCTTTTTTGGTCTATCTACATTCCAGGAAATTCATACGCTCCATGGACAGAGCCAAAAGTGGAGTGTTGGTCAGAGCAAGTCGCCCTATTCTATTCCCAGACATAATTGGGAGAAGCTCATCCGAAACTAGAGCTAGAAACGCTTCATTTCGTTTCGTTCCCCTTCTTCATTTCCTTCTTCTCGAATCCATGGGGGACTTGTCATATTTATCATCTTTCTGCGGTGTGCTCTGTTTACTATTCTTTCGTACTCTCTTCTCTTTACCACGCGATAGGTCAGCGAAGCGTGAGCGGGCGCGGAGAAGGAAACGCCAAACACTTCGGCCTAACGGGAATGAGCAACGACGAAATGACAAGATGAGGTGCCCCGGGCACCCCCATTTAGAAAGAAGGGTCGAAGGTTTTGGGCCTGTAGCTTTCCCCGTCCCCCCTTCCTCGGGTGGTGCTTGTGTGGGGGGTGTGCCACAAGAAATCGGGCTTGAAGCTCTCGCCTTACCAACGAGCCGACTGCTGATGGCTGTTGGTCACGACTACTACCAAAAAGCTCCAATGAGGATTCATATTTCACATGGAGGAGTGTGCATCTTTATGTTGGGTGTTCTTCTGTCGTGCGACCCGGCGGCTTATGTGCGACCTGTGGCCCACGCCTCCCATTTGTTCAGGGCGGGCGGCGTGAACTCTGATTCAATCCGGGTATTCAATCCCGCCGCTGAGATGCTCAGTTGACTCCTTAACCTTGATAGGAAGATGGCTTATTCCTAAATTCGTGCATAAGGTAAGGAACTTTGGATGAACTAATGCGAATGGGTGTAAGCCTCGCAGCTCGGAAACACCCAGTGCTGACCACACTGAGAGAGACGAAAGCGCAGGTAACGCCAGTTGGCGAAGTGGCGTTAAGCATCCCTAGCGGTACGAAAAGAGAGGTCGTGATGATATCATCTACGTCCGTACCGCTCCTCGTGGAGTAGATCCCGCATCCAACCAACCCTTTGACCAGGGAACGGGAGAATTCCCACTACCGCAGGCAGGCCAGCCGGGCCGTGAGCGCGGTGGGAACGGGCTTCCCAAAAAGCCAGCCCGGGCCGGGGTCAGCATAGAATGAAGGGGACGGCCCTAATGTTGTGTTGGCAAAGCCAACTTCAAGTGTTGCGGGCGGAGAAAAGCGGACGTGGGGACTCGGGTCGGGGCGCAGCGTAACTAAAGAGAGCCATTCCATTTAGGGCGAGACAGAATGGGCTGCAAGTGCCTTAGGGCTTGTGCGCTAGCGGTCTGGTGTCCGAGCCGATTGGTCAGACGACGACTACTTTCTAATTTAGATTAGTATTAGCCGCCTATCCCGGAATGGAATGGGATGGAATAGAAAGAACGCGAAGCGCTAGCGCTATAGGGTCGGTTTTTTTTTTTGGGCGGGGATAAGCTTGTGAAGAAGCAAGCTCCGCCCCGTTTCCTGTCCGTCCCGACCGGCAGCTGCTGGGTCGGACCATCTCTCCTAAACTTCCCCCGGTCTTCGGCCCGAGCTGTATGAGGCAGAAACTCGTCCCACGTACGGTTCGGAGGCCGAGCCCCACCCCAGCTGTAATGGTGCGGCTTAGGTCAACTAACACGAAGAAGATACAGTTCACTCAACGATTGCCTTTGGGTTCCGAACTCCATATGGGGAAGGAGCGTTGTTGTTTGCGAGGTCTCGATCATTTACATGGACCCACTTCTCATTCCATTTGTGGGAATTTGATGATCTATTTTCCGTCCCTAACGAACGATCGGCTCATGTTTGAGCATGATTCAGCACTTCGTGCCGACCTGTTGCCAATAAACTTTCCGGCCTCATATGAGAATGGAAAACTGGAGCATTTTCTGCATCGGTGGATGAAGAATCGCTTTCATAAGCATTTTTGTTTGACCATGTTCCCAGAAAAAAGATACTTTTTTTTCCATTCGGGAAACGACGAGCACGACTGAAGTGGCTATACATACAAATCCATTTACGGATCTATATGCTCCGATTGGAACTGGAAGTTCCAGAACAGGCGGCTGGTATACCACCATAATGTTTCTGCCTTTTCTTTTTGTATTCGGATAGGATTTCTGTTGGCTTCGTCGTCCGGCTCGCGTAGTTTGTTACGTCAGCTCCAAAAGGATAAGTTGCATTGGAATCGATAAAGTCAAGTGGAGTTCATAATTGCATAAAAGGAGTCAAAGTAGTGGAAAGGCGCGTCGAGGCACTTCTTCGACGTTTCCCGTCCGCCCGGCCCGTTCTGAAGAATTCATGGGCCGGCAGGCGGGCGAGACAGAATGGGCGGGCACAGCGCACACGCCCCTTGTAGTAAGAGGAGGCCTATTTGACTGCAGGGGCCTTCTTTTGAAGCTTGCTGGGATAGACTAGCTCTACTTGCAAAAGGGAAGAAAGAACCTCAAGGAAACCTATCATAGCCACTCCACTCCTTGCTAGGTCCTGCTTGCTAATCGACAATACAACTCGCTATTGAAAAGCACCTATTTCCCAACCAAGAAAATTGACTCTTCCTTGTGTAGCTCAACGCTATGAAGTGAAGTGAAGCACCTTCTCTCTTGAGGTGAAGAACAACTTCTACTAGCTCTCTACTACTTGTAGGTGAGGAACAACTCCTAGCTCTACGTATAGGAGTAGGGAATCAACAAGCTCAAGGGGAAACCTCTCAAAGGAAACTACTTGCAATGTCAGTAAGCTACCATTTCTGCTGTTCTGGGATTGTCGAGCTAAGCATAAAGAAAACAGGATAAGTCCCCGTATAAGAGCGTTTAGAGGCCTTTAAGAACCTTTTCTCGCTATAGCTTGAGGTCAAAAATCTTGTATACAACTCCGAGAGGGTTAGACACTAAAGAGATGCTACTCGTTAAATAGTTAGCTCTTTACTCGTCAGATGGTTGGCTCTTTATTCAGGTGCTCTTCTGTCTTCAGGTGGCTACTGCTTAGTTAGCTCTGTATTGAGCTTGTCTTGCTTCTTATAGTTAATCCCTCTAGGCAAGTGAGAAGAGAAGAGCTATACTACCTTAGCGGAGGAACTGCCTCTACTGCTTGACCTACTGTACTGCTTTTCACCGCTTTTCTTTTGCGTAGCTCCTTAAAAGCACTTCTCTTTGTAGCTTTGTCTCTTTCTAGCTCTACTACCGCTAGGGAAAGGAAGAGAGAACAGCTACAGCCCTACCACTGCTACGGAACTGCTCTCTGTGCACTGCTTTCAGTGTACTGCTTTGCTCGCTCTATTGTTGGGTTTTTTTAGGCAGCAGAGTAATTCAAGTGCCCCTCTGTAGTAAAGGTGCGTAGCCTCTTGTAGTAAGAGGTAAGAGAGCTTCGCGCCTCTGACCTCTTACGTAAAGGGGCTTGTGCGCTAGAAGTGTGCGAAAGCCCCTGAATGAAGAATAGCTTGTCCTACTCGGCAAACTAACAATGGCTTTTTTTTTATATCCAGCATCAATAACGACTTGATTTACATTCATCTCGCACCGCACCGGCTTCAGATTGAACAGTGCCTGCAAAACCCATCCAGGACACGTTGCCAGGCATGAACAGTGCCTTCAGCTCGGCCTTCAACTCCTGCCATGACCGGATTGAACAGCGGCCACAGTCCATCTCTTCGACTTTGGTTTTCCACCATAGCTTTGCGTCCGCATCGAGGTACATTGCAGCCATCTGCGCCTTAGCCTCCTCGCTCAAACGCAGCATCGACAGGTATGGCTCCATGTGCCAGAGCCCCTTTCCTTTTAGCACCTGAGCGTCTCTGGTCCCGGTGTACACTCTCGGCTCTGGCACCCTGACTTGCTTGTTGGCCTGAATCATTTGCGCCATGACTGATCGCCCTCCTCAGCACAGCAACCTCCTCTGCCAGGTGTGCCATCTGAGTCAAAGGAATTAGACTCTTTTTTTCTTTTTTTTAATGTCTTGCTATTAGTGTTCACGTAGTGCTATAATTTAGAGTCTAAGGGCTCACATCTACTCTGGTCACTGTAGGAATTAGGAGCGCACATCCAGTCCGTCCGTCCAGATAGTACTAAGGAACTCACTTACTACTACTAGGGGCGACCATCTATCAGAGACTAAGGTAAGGCTACCGCTACCTTAGATCCAAGCCTTTCTTTGAACCATGGCTACCTTAAAACTACTAAGGAAAGGCCTTCGTATATATTCCAATTTCTTTATTTATATATAAATTCAGTTATCACGTAGTTAAGGCGAACGAACACAGAAAGCATAAGTTAGCGTGGTTTTTCTTTGTTAAAGGAGAGAAGAGAGAGGCGGAAAGTAGCCTCGAGTGATATCAGGCCGAGAAACATTGGGTTTGTGTGAAGCCTAGTGGTGCTCCGAGAGTTTCTTTTCATCTATCTATCTCGAACGCAACACCTATCCTGCCTGATCAATGTCATTCTCATCCTCAATATCATATGGGCTGGCTGCTTTCTCATTTCTGCGCCCGGACCGGAAGTCTCGCAAGCAAGATAGATCACCAACGAGGAATCGCGTATATATAAGAAGAAGAACGGACCCTGTGAGCGGAGCCCTGACCTACGGATTGAGCCCGCGTAAGCTAGCGCACAAGCCCCAAGCCTACAATAGCAAGAGGCCCTTCTCGCCCCCCGCATGGCCACACCAACCCTCGCCCAAGGTAGCACGCTTCAAGCCTGCCCTCTTGTTATAAGGCGCTTGATAGGTGCGCTTCTCGCTCTATTGCGACTTTTTGCCCGCGTAAAGGGCCAAAAATCGAAAGAGGGTCTTGGGGCACACTTCGCACACGCCCGCGGGCGTGTGCGAAGTGTGCGTATGGCAGCAAGTGCCCCCTCTGTAGTAAAGGTGCGTAGCCCCTTGTAGTAAGAGGTAAGAGAGCTTCGCGCCTCTGACCTCTTACGTAAAGGGGCTTGTGCGCTAGTCTAAGGCGCGCGCATCCCAGCTGGAACAGGATAGTAAGTCGAATGTTGGGTTCCGTACGACGGGTCTTTAGTTCCTTGAACAGTCTTTTCCCGGACTAGCAGTTGTACGTCCTCCATTAGAGAAGACCTAAAACAACTGCACCCCATTCCAATTGGGGTTTCGTTTAAATAAGCCCCGCTTACTAAGCTAAGGGGCCCCTCTCTGATAAGGAATAAAGCGAAATAATCTCAATTTGACGACAAATCCGGTCCGATGGCTGTTCTCCACTAACCACAAGGATATAGGGACTCTCTATTTCATCTTCGGTGCCATTGCTGGAGTGATGGGCACATGCTTCTCAGTACTGATTCGTATGGAATTAGCACGACCCGGCGATCAAATTCTTGGTGGGAATCATCAACTTTATAATGTTTTAATAACGGCTCACGCCTTTTTAATGATCTTTTTTATGGTTATGCCGGCTATGATAGGTGGATCTGGTAATTGGTCTGTTCCGATTCTGATAGGTGCACCTGACATGGCATTTCCACGATCAAATAATATTTCATTCTGGTTGTTGCCACCAAGTCTCTTGCTCCTATTAAGCCCAGCCTTAGTAGAAGTGGGTAGCGGCACTGGGTGGACGGTCTATCCGCCCTTAAGTGGTATTACCAGCCATTCTGGAGGAGCAGTTGATTCAGCAATTTCTAGTCCTCATCTATCAGGTGTTTCATCAATTTTAGGTTCTATCAATTTTATAACAACTATTTCCAACATGCGTGGACCTGGAATGA
>JAINDJ010000009.1:210211-220211 GCA_019845555.1 Aristolochia fimbriata | reverse complement strand
TAACATCTACTCCTATGGTATGGTTCGCTAACGTTCTCACTTCGATAGTGATCGTAGACCACTCTAGGCTAAGACTCACACGATCTATAGAATATTAAGAATAGCGCGCGGGCAAAGACGCTAGCATCAATGTCGGAGATCTTTTCCTTCCAGTCATTCAAATTTGATCTCCCTCCATACTTCACAAGCAGCCGCTAGTTCAGGGCTCCATTTGGCAGCTTCACGGATAACTTCATTACCTTCACGAGCAAGATCGCGCCCCTCATTACGAGCTTGTACACTAGCTTCTAAAGCCACCCTATTAGCTACTGCACCTGGTGCATTTCCCCAAGGGTGTCCTAAAGTTCCTCCGCCTTACCTTTTTCAATCGCAAAGGAGGGTTCTATACTATCAAAATGCAATCCCCTTCGCACGTCTTTTTAGTGCGCTGCTTCATTGGAAAGAAGGTTCCTACTAATAATAGGTTGGTCCGACGCCTTGCCTCCCTCATAGAAGAGGGTTTGAACAAAGAAAAGAAAGAAGTCCGGAGGCCTCGATCGAGGAAGAAAGACATATTATTTCAAAGAAAATGTGAAGTGCCCAACTTCGAAGGTAAAGGGAAGCATCCTACCCCAAGCATCCTACCCCAAGACGGATTCCACTCCATTCCTGATAAGGGAAAGAGGGAAGTTCTCCTGATCCATCTATAAAGTCTTCTCCCTAATAGAGAGAGAGTCAGTCGACGAGGGTCTCATTCGTTACCCATTTCATTTTAAGTAGGGCAGGGCTTGCGCTTGCGCCCGGCCTACTCATTCAGATTCGCTTCAACCAGCCTTAAAGCTCATTCCAGCATCATCAAATGGGAACAAAGGCCCGGATGCAATAAGCATTCCTCATAGAATTTGTAGGCGAGTACGGAGAAGTTTACTCGATCAACGGGAAAGGATGTTCAAGCTCAACCAACGTACGATCCAGCTAAGGCTGACGACCCTTGATAAGGAGAGGAAGCTTTGGTCGGCGAGTCAGAGGCTGCCT
This sequence comes from Aristolochia fimbriata, assembly GCA_019845555.1. Taxonomy (NCBI): domain Eukaryota; kingdom Viridiplantae; phylum Streptophyta; class Magnoliopsida; order Piperales; family Aristolochiaceae; genus Aristolochia; species Aristolochia fimbriata. Next base: position 219,197 of record JAINDJ010000009.1, on the reverse strand, counting down.
TGGCTTAGCGACCGAACGATCCAGCTGTCACCGTCACGGCTTAAGCTTAATCAAAAGGATAGGATGTTGTTTACGCAGCTCGAGAAAATGGAGAAGAAGTCAAGCGAGGTTCGTCAGAAGAAGTTGTTTATGCAGTTCGACCACCAGGAGAGTTAGCTCGGCTGCTCAGCTCGTAAGTCAGAGTCAGTTTAAGCTGCTCGAACATCGGAAGAGGAATTTTACATTAGTACTAGTATTTTTTCATACGTTTGTGCTAGTGATTCTGATTCTAAGTACGAATTTTGAGTTGTTGACCATTAGGTTATCATAGGGAATGGGAAAGAAAAAGGCATGTTATACATACGTACCATTCCTGACCTTAAATAAATGGGCTTGAGCCCGGACCCTGGGACAAAGCCCAGGGTTTCACCGAGCGAGGGCACTTTTCTTATGTGGCCTTCCTTCGGAACCGTCAACTTTTGATTAAAAAAAGAGTGGAACAAAGCTAAGCTCGACCAAATGGATAGGAGGTTGACGTCGACTCAACCAATAGGGCTAGGAAGCAAAGCTAAGCTCGACCAAGCACTCGGGCAAGCTCTCGGGCACGCACTGCACTCATGCTTACTACTGCTTGCTGCTCCTGCCCCTTATTTCACTCATGCTCTTAACCCTCTCTGCAAAATAGATGTACTATATTCCCTCCCTCCCCATCTTCTAGTGTCTAAGTGCATAGGTAAGGTATAAGAGTGCAGTCTCTCTATGTACCCCCCATAGGAAGAATAATGTATTAATTTAATGTACTAGATAATAAAATCTCTCATTAAAGAATTCTCCTATCGCTAACTTCTAGTGCCTACAACGCTCTTTCTCCCTGGCACGCTTGCTCTCTTGCACTCGGGCTAGCTAAGCTCTCGGGCACGCACTGCACTCATGCTTACTACTGCTTGCTTCTCCTGCTCTTAGGGAGAGAGTGATTTCCTCTGCTAATAAAAAGATTCACTTCTCGCTCTTCCATCTTAAGCTTAAGGAATTGCATACAATGAGTGCATTTAGCACTAGTAGCAGTCAGTTAGCTCGATGAGTTGTCCTTTGAGGTGGTGAAGTGCTACCAATCAATAGCACAGAAAGGCATCTCCTGCTCCACGCCAAGTACTTGATTATCCCTCTTGACTTGCTGTCCTGAAGTACTAAAGACATGGGAGATAATACGCGCAATTGGCTTCTTTGTCTTCGATTCTTAGGCCCTTCCTCGCCAAGGTTACGCTACCTTATATTTAGCCTATGATGCGACTATCCCTTCTATACCCTGCTGGGTTGCTCTCACTCATCTAGTTAGGTAGCCTAGGAACTAGTACTCACTCTTGTCTTTGCTCTTTGCCCTTTACTGCAGCAAGGTAGGTTACAGGCCTTGCTAGTTCTTTTATACGCTTATCTTATAGTTCTCATACGCCTACAAGAAGGACGAGAACTTCCCTTGAGCTCTCAACCGCACCTAAAGGCTAACCCTATTCTTAAGCCAACACCGGTGGAAGTGCGTGCAATAGTAAATAAACTATGGCTTTCGTGCTGTGCTCATTCTCTTTATTAGCCTCATCTTTCTTTCTCTGGCTCATTTACTCCGTTCTACTCATCCATAAAAATAGTGTAGTACTTGTATATAAATCCCATTAGGTTCTTCTTCAAATGGTGCTCTTTCACCCTGGCACGCTTCTTCTCTGGCACACTCCCTCACCCAGGTACGCTCCTTCACCCCGGCACGCTTGCTCTCTTGCACTCAAGATCGGTAACTTATACTGCTGCCTACGCTCCTTCACCCAGGTACGCTCCTTCACCCCGGCACGCTTGCTCTCTTGCACTCGGGCAAGCTAAGCTCTCGGGCATGCACTCGGGCTCTGCACCGTTCTACTCATCCCTGTCTTTAGTTAAGTACTAGTATAAATGCTCTCAGTTCATGGAGAACTCTTTCACCCTGGCACGCTTGCTCTCTGGCGCAACTCTTTCACCCTGGCACGCTTGCTCTCTGGCACAACTGGAAAGCTCTCGTGCACATTCATCCATCCCCTTATAATCCTCAAGCTCTTAAGCTCTTACTTAAGGGAATCAGCCTCATAGAAGAAGTCATCTCCCTCCCTCTCAAGCTCTTAAGGGTATCAGTCAGTCAGTCCACTACTGAAGGTCAAAAGACCACTACTGTTCAACCAACTCTCTACAATACCAAGGCAAAGAAGGACCACGACAATAGTGGCAAAGAAGGACCACGACAATAGTAGCAAAGAAGGACCACGACAATAGTTCTCCCGATAGACCCAAACTTGAAAGACAATAGTTCTCCCGATAGACCAAAACCTGAAAAGAAAAGCAAATAGTGAGCAGGCCCTTCCTTATCTCCCCTGCTCTCTGGTTCAACCGTTAGACCTGTCCATTTTTTAACACCAAAATCTATTCTAAGACACGATCAACTAAGATAACCAGACACACCCAAATCAAAAGCACTAATCATAGACCCGATCAACTAAGATAACCAGACACACCCAAATCAAAAGCACTAATCATAGACCCGATTTTTCATTACATATCAATTAGACTTTCAGGCCTTTCCCATTGTATGTGCCCTTCCATATTAATATATAGTTTACCCCGCCAAGGTCTTAGAACTCTTCCTCCCCTGGTTCCTGCGCGCACTTTAGCTGTCAATCCCCATGCAGGAAGTGCGCTGTCTAACTGCAAGATTTTATTTCATTTTGGGGCAGTTCTCATATCTGTAAATCCCAGAATTGCGGTATTCAGGCACCTATCCCAAGAGCAGCTGTTTAATCCAGACTTTTTATCGACTCATATATAAATTTATCAACATGCTCTAAATAGAAATCCATCAATATAAAATATAGTCAACCTAGACCCCTAGTAGGTTTCGTATTATTTTGAATGAAACCTATGATCCTATCTAAAGTATCTCCACCTACTTGGAGTTTTTTAAAAAAGGAACACACCAATACTTTAAAAATAGGATTTTCTAACAACTCATTAACCTTTTGCATAAGCTTATCCCAATTCATAGAAGTAGTACTTGGTGATAAGTCATAAAGTTTGAAATAATCCAGCCTGACCGATTTATTTAAGCCATCCATATATTGAAAAATAATATAATTAGGATGGAATGGGATTTTCTCAGGTAAATTATCTCCATTTTCGTACCCTTCAAAATCAATACCTATCTTCTTCATGTAAAGGAAGTGCGCCAACGACGATTGCACCAATGGTTCAATTATAGGATCATATAGCATATCACTTCCAATATCTTCTCCAATCCCATTGTTACTGAAAGAAGTAATTCGATCCTTAAATTTCTTTATATCTTTACTAGAAATCAATAGATATTCACTCAAATTCAATTTTGAGTTATGTTCCAAACACACAATAAAAACGGCCAATTCATTCATAGGACAGGTTCTTTTTCATCCATTTATTTTCATTTCCAATACAGACACCCAATACAGACACATTGCACTAAGTTACTTAAGAGACACCCACCTATCTGCGCCCTACCTATCCGCTAAGAGACACCCACCTATCTGCGCCCTACCTATCCGCTAAGAGGCCGCAGCTAGAACTCCCTATTTCCCTAGTGTCTATTCTAAGGAAGGCTCCTCAGAATCAATCACTTGATTACCGCACACAGTATCTACATAGTTGTTGTAACACTTAATAAAGTCTGATACCATTATACGCAATTTCTTTTTTATCTTTAGTTGGTGAAATCAAGAAATCAGTAAGAATATCAGATGGGACTTGCTGTTTTTCAGCTGCTTGCTGCTCGCTCAGAAATAGGGGAAGTGCTTTCTTCGGTAAGGCTTCTCGGACCACCATTCCGATCTGGCCCAGTAGTTAGCCCTCAAGAGCACTGGTTCCCAAAAACCTACTCTAGTCAGCTTATCCTTAGATTCTAGTCGGGCCAGAGCGTACAATTTGATTTTCGATAAGCTTCAGTGGTGCGAAGCGGCTTTGCCCCTTTTCAGTAGGGGAGCGAAGCCCACGGAGCGGTATAACAATAGCTATTTTGCTATTGAAAACTCTCAGCCTCTTCGCTAAGCAGCTGCTAAGCTAGCGCACAAGCCCGTTTTATAGCTTGCGCTCACGCCTGCGAGCGAAGCGCGGGTGCCACTATTGCGTAAAGGAGCTAGGGGGCTTGTGCGTATGGCAGCAAGTGCACGAGAGCAACCTTCCAGCTCGCCTAGCTCCAGTCTTGAGTGCACTCAGGAATTAGTTCAAATAGTCAAATCCAACAATAATGGCTTCGAATGGATTCATGCATCGAAGGTGCTGTCCTGGTTGGAGGAATGGAATAAAGTCAAGGCTGTAAAAACACTTTGAGGGATAAGGGCAGGCACATGACCTCCTTCTCTGAGAGAAACTTCCTCTTATTCGATCTTATTGGCTTAGCCTGGAGAGTTAGCTGATGCTGATCTGGTAGTGTCAAAGAGGCGATTCTCAAGAGCTTCAACAGCAGAGATTCTCGGACATGAAGATAGGATGAAGCAGTCTTTTAAAAAGCATGGGTAAGGGAAGGCAAGGAAGTAACTGAGGGAAGGGACCTTTACCATTTCGCTTCTTCCGCTTTTTGGGATTCCACTAATAGAGCAGAACCCGAGGGGATTGAAAGTCTCTAAGTACCATCGGCATCTTAAAGGAAGTGAGCCATTGGCTATGGGGCACGAACGGTCTAAGAAGAAGTGACGGTGGATGTATCGAATGTGCACAGAGAAGGAGCAAAGCAGTCCCAATGCCCACAGATCTGCTATTGGGTTGTGACAGTGAATCAGATGAATAGATTGTCTCTCTTTTTTCAATCGGAATTGATAGAGCTGAATCCCCTAAGGTTGAAAGGGCTATGCTAGCATTGGTCACATAGGCTTGAACCGCTTAGGCTCGACTCTTTGCAAGAATGCCTTGTGAAAGAATTGGGATAGGCCCATTAGACTGCTTTAGTGAAGTATGCCATGCCATCAGTAGCAAAGTCGGCTGTTCTCGAATCATCTGTGGCACTTGCTCTTAGCCTTTCTTTCCTTTCTCTTTTTCTTTTTTTTGGGCATCTCGTAAAGGCATGCCGGCCATTTTCCCGTCTTTCATTCAAGTAGCACGATGGAGATGTCTCCCAGGTAAGGGAAGGGTCAAGCATTTCTTCCGGGTGTAACAGTCAAGCAGGAGTTGGAATTTATTTACCATTAGTAAGCCCCGGTTTTAGCTTAGCTTAGCATCAAATCCTTCTCACGATTCGCTGTCCCAGGTAATAGAAGATGCAGCAAAGCAGACTTTTCCCCTGTGAACGATTCCGCCGCGACATTAGAATCAAGACAAGGCCAAATATCTTCTAAGAAAGAGTGGCTCGAGAATAGGCTTTGAGGGAAGGACGGGACTGATTCATAGATGCGGGAAGGAAAGGTTTAGGTAGCCCTGCCCTAGCCTACGATTTAAGACTCATTCCCGGGTTTCCAGTGAGTGGCCTAAGGGAATTACCGGTCTTAGGAAGAGTGGAAGAATACGGCCGAAGAAAGGCAACTGGGATTGATGCCAAAGAATCCACAGCTATTGACTCAGCTGCACATTCATCTCTAGAGGGGCTTGTTCTCGAATACCTGTTTGCCTGTGAATCAGATCTGGGCTCTGACTGTGAGGGAGGTTTCCGCAAGGGAATCAGATAAGGCCGATCTCCGATTCCGATCTTTGGGCATTCCAAGATGAAGCTGCTACAGACTACGCTCTTACTGCAAGAATGCCTTTAGCTGATTACCGGATTGCACTAGTCTCAGGAGCTGCCTTTCGAGAAGATGCTTTGAGGGTGAAGGCAAGCAAGGCTGATTGCACAAAGGCTACTAGCTTAGCACTGTTGGGAATCGATCTAGATGCCAAGCTCGGTATAATAGTCGAATCCGCGCCTTTACGCCTACATGAAATAGAATAGTCTAATCTATCCCCGAGCACAGAATAGGCAGCTCTCGAATCCCCTCTTACTCTTCGAGAGGAAGCTGGCAAAGGTAACGGATTTCCCGCAGCATTTGCATTAGCAGGAGCAAGAGCAGTAGGAAAAGAAGATGCAATAGAATCTGCAGCATCGAATGCCATGTTTTCAGGAAATGAATCAATAACGGTGTCAAATGCCACATCCGGACTTTAAGGGACTAAGGGGCATTTATCATTCTCATTGCCGAGTATTTACTCTATTTTAAGTAGGAGTAAGTCAAGCAATCCCCGACCCAATAATCTATCTCTAAGAGCTCTACCGTCAGTTAGTCTTTTACCCTCTAGAAAGTCAGGAAGACAGAAGGTGGGAGGAAGAAGCAACGGGGAGTACTCCAGTCTTGAGTGCACTCAGGAATCTCACCAAAGGGGTCCTGTCTTTTTCAACCTAATAAAGGGTAAAAGCACTTTGACTAAGGCCCATAAAGTAAGTACGCGCGCGCATATGCCCTCGCCCGCGCATACGCCCTTGCGTGCTTGCTCTTAGACGCTCAACTCGTGCTTCTTTCAAGGGAAGCACTCGTTTCACTCCATTGAATGTACTCAGTAATTAGCTCTTGGAGTCAGACTCCTGTCTTTCTCAATCAAAGAAGAGGACAAAGGATCATTAACGCACTAAGCGCGGTGGTGCCGCTCATCACAATTACGACGGCATTGTGGGTCGCAAAACAGACCCAGCATCCTCCACTGCTTACTCAGGCTCAGGGGCAGGAGATAAGCCTTGCAGAGCCGGGCGCACGGATAAATGAGAGCGCTGGTGGAAATCACGCCAGCATAGCATTTCCCTTGTCTATCGCTATTGCGGGAACCAGTCTTTTGATGGCCACTATGGGGGAAGTGCCTATAAGGGGGTAGGCGCGGCTACCCGAAAGAAGGAACCGAAGAAAGCCAGTAACGGTCCTGAGGCAGGAAGGAGTCTCAACCTGGCGGAGTGACTGCGCTTAACCAGATAAGGTATTCTGTCGAGAGAAAGAAAACGGCTGCGCTAACTGCTTTCGTGCTAGGTTCCTCGGCTCCAGGTAGCAAGTGAAGCACACCCATCCTTCACGAGCGTAGTAACATGTGCTGCATCCACTCAAGAATCCAGCAGCATTGGACATTTTACTTTAGACTATATGCGATATAAGGTACACTTATGTGTCTCAGCCTATAGACTACATTTGATTGGCCTTAGGTAGCTTCATTTAGCCCTTAGCACACGTTTAGCTCCTATGTCTCCTTCTTTAGCGCTAGTAACAGATTAACTAGTGCTAGTAACAGAGTAACTAGTGATTATATACTTTATCAAATATAATAACTATGTTGCACGAAGGAAGGCTGCTAGTTGGTGCACAAGCAAGGGTTAGGGCGAGAGTTGCTCCTAGCGCATAGTAGCCACTAGCGCACAAGCAAGGTAAGGTTTAGGGTGCAAGCAAGGGTATGCGCGAGAGTAGCTGCGGCGGGTAGCATAGTGAGCGAAGTGTGCCTGACTAAGGAAGACGAGGGAACTCCACTAGTTGTTTAGTGCGCATGAGCTCCTAGGCTGCATTGGGTACATGCCCCTAAGCGCACAAGCAAGGTAGAGGGTGCTGCAGCTGTGTATGGCTCTGTTCCAGGGTCTTTAACTGGGTATTCCTCATTGGCTATGAGGCGCGAAGGAACTCCGCTAGGAGAGGCAGAGTTCAGGGCGCAGGGGCAGAGAACCCGTCGCTGTCTCGGGGCAGAGAACCCGTCGCTGTCTCGGCTGTACTACCGGGGGCTCTGGGGAAGTAGGAATAGGAGAGCACTCATCTTGGGGTGGGCTTACTACTTAGATGCTTTCAGCTGTTATCCGCTCCGCACTTGGCTACCCAGCGTTTACCGTGAGCACGATAACTGGTACACCAGAGGTGCGTCCTTCCCGGTCCTCTCGTACTAGGGAAAGGTCCTCTCAATGCTCTAACGCCCACACCGGATATGGACCGAACTGTCTCACGACGTTCTGAACCCAGCTCACGTACCGCTTTAATGGGCGAACAGCCCAACCCTTGGAACATACTACAGCCCCAGGTGGCGAAGAGCCGACATCGAGGTGCCAAACCTTCCCGTCGATGTGAACTCTTGGGGAAGATCTGCCTGTTATCCCTAGAGTCACTTTTATCCGTTGAGCGACGGCCCTGCCACTCGGCACCGTCGGATCACTAAGGCCTACTTTCGTCCCTGCTCGACGGGTGGGTCTTGCTGTCAAGCTCCCTTCTGCCTTTGCACTCGAGGGCAAATCTCCGTCCGGCCCGAGGAAACCTTTGCACGCCTCCGTTACCTTTTGGGAGGCCTACCCACCATAGAAACTGTATACCTGAGACTGTCCCTTGGCCCGTAGGTCCTGACACAAGGTTAGAATTCTAGCAATCTTTGCACTCTTTAGGGCTAAAAGAGCGCGCACACACCCTAGCTAAGCTCTCGGGCTCTGCACAGTTCTACTCATGCATCTCTAAATTTATGTACTAGTATAATAATATCTGAAGTTCTTCTGTAACTCTTTCCCCCTGGCAGGAAAGCACTCTGGCACTTGCAGGCACTAGCAGGCACTAGCAGGCACGCACCCTCACCCCTGCGCACTTCTTCTCAGGTGCAACTGGCACGCTTCTTCTCTGGCACTTGCAGGCACTTGCAGGCACTTGCTGGCACTTGCAGGCACTTGCAGGCACGCTCCCTCACCCCGGCGCACTTCTTCTCTGGTGCAACTGGCAGGAAAGCACTCTAGCACTTGCAGCCATACACATAACCCCCCTAGCTGCCCATCGCCTCTTTGTCCAATAAGCTCTTAAATAATCCTCCCATATCATATTTCTCAATTTTCTTGCTTCGAAATTAGCGACGCTAATATAGCACCATAAAGAGCGGATGCTAATAATTGGCGCATCTCGGGTGTATACCTAATATTCTCGTTCCTAATATTCTCGTCATTTTGAATTTCTCTATTCTCGTCATTTTGAATATCTCTGAAGTCTTGAAGGAGATTATCGTCTGTCTC
>JAINDJ010000009.1:197711-205211 GCA_019845555.1 Aristolochia fimbriata | reverse complement strand
GAAGATGTCCAAACCTTGATTGAATAGTAGAGAACTCCCATTGAAAAGCGAGGTACTTCTATCCTTTTCCCAACTAGATGATCATTCCTCAAAGATCAAAGTGACAGAGTATACGTTGTACACCTCCAAGAGCAGAGCGAGTTAGCACTGAACTCTTATATGCACTTTGATTAAGCTTCCACATTCGTTATTAGGTAAGCAATAGCCTAGACCTAGACTCTTCCCTTCTTTTGTTTTCTAACGTGGAAGCGGGCAAGCCTGTAAGCCGCGACCGCGACTGGGAACCTTACTCTTAACCCCGATACTAACGTTACTTACATATTACCCTTGCAGCAATAGTCCTAGAAATCCTCTTTTCAGACAATCTCGTAACGAAAAAAAAGAGTACAGTTTTCACCCTGCCAGCGCACCATCATTCAAAAAAAGGCATAAAGACCAATGCCAAGAACCACAGTAGATGAAGGCGGAATTTTGCTCTCCCCTATGGAGTGTTACTAGTGGTCTACACGCAAGGTACTCCCAACTCTATCCAAGGCAGGCTTACAGTCGTGTAAGCGATACTCTTTGGAAACAGTACTTTCCCTATTTATAGATTGGGAAGGTCAGACATTTTTGAGACAAGTATCGGTTTCAAGTGGTAAACTAAACCTTCTTTCCGTTCTCTTGGTTTCGGGTAGTCGATCAACAGTTCCGGCTTTTGTTTGCCATCCGGCTCCGAGGGTTGTAGAATAAAATGCTTCTTGCGATGCGTTCTGTAAGGGCTTTTCGTTATAGGCTTAGACATTCTATCTTTGTCTTGCGGGAAGGGACGGCTTAGAAAAAGAGAATGTCTGGTTTCGGGTTTTAAAACAAAGTCCACTCGTAGAATCCTCGCGCTTTAAGGGCAGGAGGTCGTAGATCAAACTCCTTCTTCTTTTGTTCAAGCGTCTATGGCTTTAGAGAAATTCCTACTGTTATTGCGGTTAGTGGCTTAGCGATTCCAGCAGGAAAGTGACTTTTAGGCTCAGTTGACTTCTAGTTCAATGCTCTAGGGCAAGCAGATAGTAAGCGAGGCAGCAGAGCCTCTTACGTAAAGGCGCTTCAAGCCCTCTCACGTCAGGCGCTTCAAGCCAAAGTAGCGCGCTTTATAGCACTCTTGCTATCAGGTGGAACTGTACGCGCGCTTCAAGCCGCAGACTTCGTGGGCTTGTGCGCTAGAAGCGGGCGTGTGCGAAAGCCCTAGGGCAGCAAGTGCCTTAGGGCTTGTGCGCAGGAAGCGGACGTGTGCGAGAGCAAGCGCTCAAGCCCTAGGGCTTGAGCGAGCCCGAACGCGCCCTGTAGTTTTCCCTTTACTAGTAGGGGGGTTCAACGTCCAATTATTCAAACAAGAAGAGGATGAATCGAAATATAGCTTCAACACCAGGTGCAAAGAACCGAAAGCCCTTCAAAGAAGTTCCTCCCAGATACATGGCTTACATACCCGGCTCATAATTCTTGGAAAACAATCGAATCGAGGCTTTTCAATGACTTGGCCATTCAATCTTTTGAACTAATCGAGACCGAAATTGGAGAAGGAGATACGAACGGAGAGGAATAACCAATCGATGAAGGAACATGAAACCATTCTGTTTCAATAGAGGTACGGGAAACGGTTGGGGGCAATGAAGTAGGTGAAGTGGTTGGATTTTGCGAGCTGTTCCAACCACTGCTGGATGTGATTCCAAGAGCCGAACGAGAATGAATACCACACTTTAGAGTCAAGACCGGGCTCCCTAATGGAATGTTTAACCGATCCATTCCGGATCGATCGAATTGGTACGGAAGTTGTAACATGGGAAAACCACGGAAAACACGACTTATTTGAATAACCCGGTGACCTACCAATTGTAGAAGTAGGATCTTTGGCAAGCAATAAGCACTTAAATAATACAATTCGAGTGTACCATCTTCTTCTTTCTCATTTCGAGGAAAAGGTTCGGGAGGAAAAGGAAACAACGGAGGGATCCGAATCGGACCTAAATGGGAATGACATGAAAAGTGTTTTTCAAAACCTATCATTAAGGGCGTTACGACGATATACGAGAGGAATGAATAAAAACTCGTGATTGGTGTAGAGGGGAAGATCTGTTTATGAAATAGTTCAAGAAAGAGTCGTCTCATTTCCTTACTTCTTCGTTCCTTCTAATTCATTCACTTCAAGGCTGGTTCTGAACGCCGCGTAACATCATCTTCAACCAACCTCCACCGCCCTTCTTCAATAATTTCCTTTCGGTGCGGCCACTAAAGAATTGCTTATACACTAAACAGCTGCTTATATACGCTTACTAAAAGACTGACTTTATTAGGCCAGCGTGAAACTAAGAAAGAGAGATGTGCCTAAGGCGGCATGCAAGCAAACTGTGCACGCTAAGAGAAGAGGAGAGATGTTCGCAATTACTACCACAAGAAAGCCGCCCCTGCTGTTGCTGCATCGCACACGCCCGCTTCGCACACGCCCAAAGTTGCAATAGGGCTGTAAGCGCCTATTGCGTAAAGGGGCGTCAGTGAAGAGGGCTTAAAAGCCACCTAACAAGCTCGCGGGCGCACAAGCACCATTGCAAGTAAGCTCTCGGGCACGCACTCGGGCTCTGCTCCTCGCTCCGTTCTACTCGTGCTTCTGTCAAGGGAAGCACGAGTAGAGCGGGCTCCTCCACTCCTTCTATGCACTATTGCTTATAGGGCCCGGATCCTGCATTACCACCGGTCCAATTGGTGAATGCCACCACTAGGGTTGCTCCCGGAATTTCCCTGAACTATATCACCAAGTTCGGTTGCACCCGAAGGGCCTGATTTCTGCTCGTTCCCCTTAGAATAGAAAGGGATACCGGTAGCGAAGGTGAAAAGCGGGTGAAACGGACCAGAGTTCAACCAGTAGCGAAGGTATTGGACTCCCGGGGCAGTAGCTTTGTGAAGAAGGCCGATCGAATCTGCGAGTGGAAGTGCTAGTAAAATAAAGCCTTCCTTGATCACTTATGGATTCCGGGCTGTGTGAAGTGTGAAGAAAGGGCTTTTGTTCCCCTTTATCTTCAGCTGAGCTTTAGAGCCCTATTAGTAAGCCCTATATTAGTAAGGGGAGATAAGAGATCTCCACTCGGACACTACAGAGGTGCAATCTAGAGCGGACAGTAAGATCTTCCATTTCCGCTACTCTCGGCTTGACTGATTGATGATGGAGCGATTCATTCTCCTAAGTCCGGCGGGATAGAACTAATTTCTTTCCGATGTTGGAGTATGCTCTCCTAGGAAAAGGAGTTTTTCAATGCCTCTTTCTGACCCGGAAAACTACAATAGCAACTTTGGGTACCTGCCTTAGCAGCAGGGAGCACTGAGCAATGGGGGGGGGATGAGCTGGCATTAGACTTTACGATTGAACATCCACGATCCTCGGCACATCATCGGTAAGGGGTCATTAAATCTAACAGCTGGCATCCTCTGGAATAACCACTTTACGGGACAGAAGGATGATCGGACTCAAGCCTGGCCTGGGCTCAGCATGAGATAGACGAGATGGGGATAACTAAGCTGAATAAATGATTGAGTACTTGACATCTCAATCTCTGTCCCCCGAGCCCTTAGCTTTCATCCTTGTTTTCATCTCCCGAACCCTTAGCCGTGAATCATGACTTGGATAGGCTTTTGACTAAGACCTACGCGACCTCGGCTCGTCCTGTCCCTGTCTTGCTTCTTGGACTATGTTAATACAGGGACAAAGGCATGAACAGGCCTCCTTGCACCCTTTTGTCTCCTTGTCCGTCTTCCCTCTCTTCCGCTTTAGTAGCCTTATTAGCTATGGCTTAGACTGGGAAACAACAAGAACTCCTGGTCTGGTCTCGGAACCGGACCATAAGGAACATTCGATCCCGGCTACCGCTGACTGTCCAATTGACATTGCGCCCTTCCTTTGCGATGGCGATTCCTAGCTGACAGAGGAGTAGTTTAGGGGCAGGACAGAGGTCAGGCTTGGCTTTCGATCATTAATACGAGTAGGAGGTTCGGGCAAGCAAGCAGCAACGGGAGGAAGAGTAGAAGCTGGAACTGAGGTACTCGAAGTCTCGTGATATGAAATATATTTCGCGCTATAACACGTTTTAATGACTTTTATAGGCGAATGGCCAGGGGATTGGAATTGTACGCTTGCCACTGTGGAAAGGCCCTTCAAAAGTCAACAGGAACACAAGCAATATGAGTAGAGCAGCTGGTACTCTTACCTTAATAAGGATGAAGTCAAGCAAACAAGCTCGTTCGAATAAGGATGCAGACAAGTTCAATGGCTCGTGACTTGACTTCCACTCGCTCCTGTGGCTCGCTCCGTAAACGGTTGCTACACCTGCTCTTTCACCTACTACAGTTCCAGTGCCTACACCCGCGGACCTAGTTTCTCCCGTTGAGTTGCTTTCTGGAGATTTAGAATATCCGCTGACTCGCTCGAAATGAATCTTGTCGGGCGAGTACTTCTACAAACTCGGATAAAGTCAAGCTCGTAGACTCTCTAAATGGTTAAAGTCTTGTTCTGCTTTCTTTTCTATACAGGGTTCCTTTGGTTAACACAACCTTTTAGTATAGCCTTGGTTAGCACCACCGCTCCGTGGGCCTGGCCTGTTCAAATCTCAATATTTCCTACACCACTTAGCTTGCTGTCGACACGAATGAATATTCCTTTCATTCAGTAAGCTCTGTACGCTATCTGTACGCTAGTAGAGTCACTCGAGTTGTTGCCTTCCCGGCTTTCTGACAAGTTGCTAGTGGTGACCTCTTCGCTTGTTAGGGAGACAGACAGACACCTTAATGCAGGGAGGCCGAGCCTATCCGTTTTCAGCTTCCGCTTCCGGCAACATTGATGTAGCGTTGTCGGAAAAATCCCCTTCCTTCTCCTTCCTGGCCAGACCAGAGTCGTCTTTCTTTAGCTTTGGAGCCGTAAGCGAAGAGAGCGCGAAGCGAACACAGCACAGCGCTTTGGGAGAACAGAACCACGCCCCCCGGCCGGCAGGACGGTCTCGACACCAGTCGAAAGATCCTCATTTAGCTCTTTAGCTGCCAATTCCATGTTGACGGCCTGGACTGGACCAGTTAGACGAAGATGGATTTGATTTCGAGAGAGAAGCACGAATGGAAGATGCAAGAGTAGGCTTTGAATTTCATGATCATATAGTGGCATATGATTAAAAGAGGATTTCCACTCGCGAGAAAGCATTCGAAGTCGTTGAGTTCATTCTTATATAGCGAGAAACTATTACCATTTAGAAAAAAAGCTCAGTAAATGAAATGAATGGTCGAGCAAGCTTCCTCCGCCTGGTCGAAAAACCTAAAGTGAAGGGGCCCACATCCCACTCCCCCTGAGCTACAAAACCGGAAGGCGCTGTCATATACACTTCTTCTGAGAGCTCCCCCCTTCCCTTATGTTGTTGAAAGGCATTCTTCACATCTAATTGAAAGAGAGACCAATCCTTAACAGCGGCTATGGATAAGATGCATCTAACCGTGGTTCTTTTTCTATTAAAGGGCAAGGCTCTCCCCTATCTCTAAAGGGGTTCGACTCTATACTCCTGCGTGTATCCTTTGGCAACCAGACGTGCCTTGTACCTTTCAATGGAACCATCTGCCTTGTATTTCACCTTAAAAATCCATTTGCAGCCTACCACTTGCTTTCCAGGAGGAAGCTCAACCAAGTCCCAAGATTTTGCTGTAAGGCATCGATTTCCTCTTGCATGGCCAGTTGCCAACACTTCTGGGATGCTGCTTATGCAAAGGTATAAGGTTCTTTGACAGATACGAGAGAAGAAAGAAAAACACGATGACCTCTGAAAAAAGAATCATAAGAAACTCACCTCTGAATTGGAAATTTCAGACGAGAGGAGCGACGAACTTCAAGAGGTGAGGAGTGTTAATATATTGACAATACAGCAGGTTGCGGTGTAGTTTACGAAACGATAAGTAGAGAGGTGGAAAGACACTCAAGCGAAGCGAGATAAGCTTCAGACTTCAAAGGAAAGAAGGGACGGTAGCTCGAGCAAGAGGAGAAGGTCAGGCAAGGAAGCCTTCTTGCATGTGACTGAGTCGGGAGAGCTGTTTTCAGGTGCTAAATCAATCTTAGGTTATAAGAAAGGGATCGGTCTAGCTATCAACAAAGGTCACTTTTTGCTTTTCAGTCCCATTCCCTCGGGGGCTAGTAGAAAGGAAAGGGTGGTCGTAGATCAGGGAGCAAGAAAGAAAAATCGTGTACGATGCTAAAGGAAGAGAGGCAGCTTTTGGGTGTAGCGGTTACGAAATGTGCTTTCTCTATTCATAAGTTGTGTAGGGATGATATGACTCAATAGAGTTGTTGAGGGAACTAAGCCTAGTAATAAGTGTAGAGTAGAAAAGTTCCGGTTTGAAGACAGTCTTCCGAAGGGAAGAGGGTTGACAGATAGGAGACTTTTGGAACGAACAGGGGAGGGAGGTCAGTTAAGGCAGGCTAACCTGGGTGGAAGAGCAAAAGCAAAAGTAAAGGCCAAGCAGGAGACTAGTTGACGTAAGACCTGAGAGAAGTTATTCTCCATGACCAGGGCCAGGTAAGCGAGGATTCAATGAAATCTTGAACCAGTTTTTCAAATGTAAACCTACCTTCTCTTACTCTGACTTTTATGCTATTGAGACCTTCAACGTCTCTCACTTTTTTTTAATTAATAAAAAAAAAAAAAAAAAGATTAGAGTTAAGTCCAAATATTAGGAATATAAATGGAAAGGCAAGCTTTCACAAAATAGGCGCGAAAGAGAAGCGGGGATGAGCGCGTTGGCGAAAGCCGTAGCTTGTTCCTCTCACTACCGGTCTTGATCAAAGTCAATTTATTCTTAACACGTTTGAATTGAAGCAAGTATAGGCTTTAGCTTCGGGTGAGATTTGAGTCTTTTTCTTGCTCTCCTAAGTTGGCATTCATTCTTTCCTAACTGAGTGAATAAGTCCAGCTATGGTGCCCTCATCCCTTGCTTGTTGTGAAAAGAAATCAATTGAGTAGATGAGAAATCCCCCTCCCTCACGCTTCGGGGTACCAAACGTCGGTTTTTATAGACATAGGTCCTAATTTGATATGTCTGCAATGTCCATGGGCCCGTATCGTTCAATCAATAGCACCAATCAATAGTGCTTGCCTTTTTTTATTCTCAGCAGAAGCAGAGATTTGCAGGGATTATCGTCAAGGAACGGACGTAGGCAGGGAACAAGGAGTAAAAAACCTGTGACCAATCACGCTAAATGCGCGTATCTCGCGCGTCGTCGTTATGACTGGTTATGACAGGGGGATTTTTGCTTCTCAACAATCTAAAAAAAAAAAGGTTAGATCGGTTCATCGAACCTCAACTTAATTGGAAGTCCGGTCCTCGACAACTTGCCTTGAAGCGGATTCCTGCGGCATTGGCATTGAAACCCAAGCGTCAAGGTGGGCTCGTTTGATTGATTCCTACTCCTACTAGAGGCAAGCAAAGGGTATCCATCCAGTACTGAATGAT
>JAINDJ010000009.1:150211-192711 GCA_019845555.1 Aristolochia fimbriata | reverse complement strand
CGGCTTACACGATGATCGGGGACATCGAGGATGGCCACGAATGCCCTTGGCTTGGCCTGCGAGCTGAAGCGCTTAGACGAGAGCTAGATTCACACCGCTTGCCAGGCGGGGCGGGTCCCGGGTGGAGCTGAACCTTGATGGATATTGTTGGTAAGGTGATAGTTGATCGTCCCTTTTCCAGGCATCACACTCTGCCGGAGCAATATACCGAGTTGATGACGAAGCTCTATCTCTAGGGCGGTAGAGTCATATGTTACCGCAAAAACGAAATCGCCGAAACTGACCCGGCAACAGATACGGGTCGAATAGCAAGCCCTTTGGAAAGGACTTAACCAAAAGAACTAGACCCACTTCTCGCCTTTCCTAGTTTGACTTTGCCCACTTCAAAAGTGACACGGGTTCTACCACGCCGCTTACCGACTTGCCTCGCTATCAGTTCATTTGACCCTTCCTCTTTCCCAATGGATACCGAAAGGGGAGAAAAGGGAGCTGTTGGTTATTCCTTTCTTAATGAAACTGATGACCTTTCTTTCCGCCTACTAAATAAACCTGGGCTACATCATCAGTCATCTCAACGGGAAATGCCTCAGGAGCGGGTCGAATAGCAAACCTGACGAAGGAATTTCTTGAAAGGATTTGTTCCAGCTGAGAATTATTTCCGAGCAAGTTCGCTATGTCACGAACACCGTGGGAGGGACGCTTGGGCGAAGCCTAGCATCAACGGGATGAAGTTCTGCTTCCACTTGACACTGTCTAAATCGGCATTTTGGGCTTTTCAATTTGAACAACTTTGATATTTGATCTTTCTGGCTAGCCGATCTTCTGCAGATTTCCCAGTTCCGCTAACACTATGATAGGGTCTGAGATCTCCTGGTACCTTTCCCGCTATCAATTGGAAGCTTCCTTTCCTGTTGTGATCTTCCTATAAAGAAAGGTCAGTTCGTTATCGCTCTTCTATTCCCTATGAAAATAGGAAGGTGGGACTTCCCGTGTTAAATAAACTGCCCTGCCTTGAAGAAGGCAATTGACATGGACGATTACTATTAAGCAGAAACCGAGGCGCTCCTATAACCGCACTTTCGGGTCTAAGTCTGAAAGACTGATAAGCGAAGGTAGTGAGTGGGCACTTAGTCTAGTCTGCCAATCGCTGTTCTTCCCTGCCCTACCAACTAGAGGTACGGAGGTCTGGTGGAAAGGCAGGACTCTAAAGTCGCGCTCACGCCAGCGAGCGAGAAAAGCGAAGCGAGCCAGCTTGACTCCATAGGGGGGCTTGTGCGCTTACTGCAGAGTAAAGGGGCTTGTGCGCTAGAAGTGTGCGTAGCTTGCTGGGGGTGGTCAGAGATGGATCGGGAACTAGCTCTTTGGATGGGGAAACGTGATGTCCCAATCATTGGATATAAGAAAGCGATCTAACCTGCGCTGAATGTTTGCTTCACCTTGCTTTTGGTCTAAGTATAGTCAGATCCACCCAGAGGAAGCTCAACCAGACTGGCCACCAGAATGAAGTCCGCAAACTCCTCCATGCTACAAAAAATGCCTTTTCTGCCACCCTTTTTTATCCGCAAGAAGAAGGGTCGTGTGAAATCCCCACCCACACACCAAGGGAGAGATTACAACTGACGCACGGATAGCAGTTCTTCCCATAAGAGTCTACGCCCAGCTGGAGAGGTGAGGGCGGAAAGCACCATCCATCTCAAATTTCTTGCCGCATGATAGAGCTTTATAGTGATGGAATGCTTACCTATGTGCATTTGTCTGCCATCTGCCTTTGATCTATCCAAAAGAATCCATATGATATGCCACCATAAGCACCTCAAGAGGGGGAGCAAAGGCAACCACATCCACTCCACACAGAGTTAACAGTGGCCACCAAGTGCTCCGAACGGACTTTCCTTTCCTAAGCAAGCATGATATAGATTCTGTTGGATTTGATGAAGTCGGATAGCGCCCTTTGAACATGGCGCCAACGGCCCTCTAAGGTTCCAAGAACCGGTTGATGCTTCTTGTTACGAGAGGGGGCCCGTTGGGGAAGGGGCATCGCGGCACCTTTCTTCTTTGCAGATTTTGAAACTAAAGATCTGTGTGAACAGGGGCGTCCATGACCTGCGTCGGTGAGGCTTGCTGATCAGCATCCAGGGAGAGGAAGCAAAGCTACTCGACCATCGGTTTTGGAAGCTATAAAGCTATAGCGCGCTAAAGGCAGCTAGAAAGCGAAGGTACTCGCCCTATAGAATGCAAAAGCTTGGAGAGAACAAGCAACGGCTTTCGCGCTTTAGTTTGATTGCTGGATCTACTAACAGTAGTTTCAGAACTAGGCCACCGCTAGGGATAGGATCAGAGAAAGTCTTTTCTTTATACGGGAGAGGAGATGAAAGACAAGCGAAGCTCAAGGAATGGATTGAGAATCTATGTAATAAATTAAATAGATAGAGCAGTGAGTCAGCAGATCAGAGTTCGATTCCTTTAGAATATATTTTCTAAGAGAGAAAGACTGACGGGGACTCTTTTCTTTTCCCTCGAGTACAGTAGTCGGCTTGACACTAATCCAATAGAAGTCAAAATGCCCTTGCCGGGTCGATGTAACCAAAGAATTAGACATTCCATGCCCACGGGGAAGAGCGCTTATGTTTACTTTCCGCGATAGGTATAAATGCGCTTCAGACTAACACGGGTCCATGCAATTGATGTTCGACCAATCCAATAGGGCGCTCTACTGACTTTGAGAAGAGAATTGGGGGAAGGCCTTTTTACAGGGCCTTTAGGGCTTACTTGTCTTAGTAAGGGGCAGAGAGGTTTCGTTTACTTGTAAATAGGGTTAGAGGGGGGAAAGTGACTCGCCTGACAGGGGCTACGCGGGAGATAGGGATGGGAGATTTGCTTCATTTTTTGAAAAGCTTGAGATAAAGTCTTCATTACTTGATTCGCTGAGCCCGGCTCTGTAGACAGCTTTAGTTTTCGGTGGAGGTAAGGGGCTTAAAGCCACAGAAGCGATTCATACAGAGTAGGAAAAATCCTATGGCGAAGGATCGGGCTGTGAGCTCGAACTGGAGGAAGGAAGTAATCATCTTTTTTTTATTTTTGAGTTCGAATAAAAAAGTACGTTCCGTGGTTAAGCCATCCGTATTCCGATCGATCTATTCATCTTGCTGGTTATAGGCTCTCTGCTAACTCCAAGTTGGGTGACAGCGAGGACAAGATGCCAAGATGAGGACCTTCCTATGGAATAGAACTTAGCCCGGCACGCCATAGAAAAACCCCGGGAGTTGGAGTGTGAGAACCGGATCAGAGACTTATCCTATTCCAGCGAATGATCAAAATTTCTTCCTTCTAGGCTTTCGGGAATCGCACTTGCTTAGAAGACTCTCGTAGCTTCATACGCGGCTTTTCGGGTCGGGCTGCACCTTTGACTAATCTAGGAAAGGCAATAAAGCCAGATTCCACCCTACTATGGGAAAATCGGTGGATCACACACACTTCTTTCCCAGAGAGAAATGTCTGTCTACGAATAGTATAGTTGATCAATTGTTGTACCGATGTCATCAAAAGCTCTATGATAGGGAAATGTTTTCCCGAACTTGTAAGCATAGAAAGGGTACCGCAGGTAGCTCTACTGACTTTGAGAGGAGCGGCTACATTTACTTGACTCAAGGTTTCGAAGAGCTTTGACACTCGATTGAGTTGGAGAAGAAGGTTCTAACTCGACTCAAAATCCCAGGGTGAGAAAGAAGAGGAAGAAATGACTTTCATACTAATGCTGTGGCGGCAGAGTAGAGATGAACAACAACTCTAATGAGAGCCACTCTAGCGCAAGTGATAGTAGGATTGAGACACTTTTCTGTTGTTGTGTACTCGACTTCATAAAAGTGCTTTTGTTGGACCCGTTATATTATGAACTGCCTAACCATCCCCAACTTATAGCAATCCAGATAACCATACTCTGGAAAAGCCAGCCAAATTAGAACCGGCAAGGGAGATATGCCTGCAGCCGAGTGCATAAGCAACCAGAAACGACGCCACCTACGAGACCGAGGTTGGCCAAGATGCGAGTAGGAGCGAGATGATGCTCCGCGTAACCGATAAGCAACCTGAAGATTCACTCCAAGGTTAGCGAACGATACAGCAGAGATGCCGTAGGGCAAAGCCCGTAAGACGCGAAGCGAGATGGGACTTAAGTCCTTAGTTAATCAACCATAAAGCGCTTAGCGAACTCGCAAGCTCCACGATGAGATATGAGGGACTTCTCAACTGATATGGTCACCTCACATTCAGCCATGATCTCCAGGTACGACTGGGCTACAGCCGAATCAGCGATAACAGTATCATCGCCTAAGATCACGTAGTCCCTGAAACCTTTCAAGGGATAAACCCTGTTCGCGACAAGCCACATGACCATATGATGGGTCAGTATGAACAAAGGCCACGAAGAGTAGTAGAGTCTGACCCTTTGTAAAGCGAAAGACGAAGGCGCGCGTCTCTTTTCCCGTCGGATCTGGGGATCGGAAACCGGGACCACACATGATGTGCGTCCAGGTCTCGGCCAACTCCTGACCAAACAGGCTAAACAGCACCCCCGCGCTCACACTCACAGGCAAAGAGTTTGTAGCTGCTTTAAGATCGAATGAGAAAAGGGTACCCCTTTCATCTTCGTATGGGTTTAAGCTGATCAAACGTCGGTTGGCAATCGACGGAGAACTTTCATAGCCCAATCGTGCAAAGGCGATACCAAAGCCTGTAGCACTGGGTTAGCGATCGCAAAAACCCTGACCTTACCAGCCGCCTCAACCTTAACACCAAACCTACCCATTTAAGGCCGGGTTACCATACTATCCCACCAATGCTCTTTGGCGGGGTTGATCATAGCATTGATAAACCAACCAAATTGGTCAACGCCACTCTGACGAGCAGGGACCTCAAGCCTATCTCCCACTTCCCATTGTGCTTTTGATTTGACCTCTCAATCGATTGAAAAATGCTTTGGCCCGGTAAGCGCTAGGGACTAACTTCCTTACAGGCAGAGTTAGCAAAGGTACAGACAGTCCGATCTAGCCAGTGAGCAGAAGCGCTAATCACACAATGAGGTCGTCAGTTAAACTCTTCAGTGATGTCCCTCTCATCTGTGCTTGCCGCCTTTTCACCACGGTTGGCTGACTCAGGCTTTCCAGTCTTCTCTTCTAAGGCGAAGGCTCTTTTCCTCTGAAGAAAGAAAGAAGGTCAGGCAAATCAGCCATTAAAGAGCCATCGGTAAATCGGGCAGAAAAAGTAGTCTCTGATAAGAAGAACGGGCCATCATCATTGTCTTGGCATCCCTGTGGAACGGAATCGGACAGGAGAAGCTGCTCAGTTTGATAGCCCTAGTGTATGCACTCAAGCAGAGTAGACGGCACACGTCACCAAGCATACCGCCAGAGGTTAAGGGTTCATCAGCGAATGGAGTTAGGCCCATTTCCTAGCCTAGTTTTAAGCAGAGCAGCACCATCCTAGTCCAGAGCAGTACCTGTCCTTATGGGCTCGAGGCAAGACAAGCAGCCCGCTTCGCTTCCTTCGTCTCATTACAGGGAAGGATAGGACCTCGGTCGGCTAAGCCTATTGCTATAAGGGGCGTGTGCGCTTAGCCCCAAGGCTATAGGGGGCACAGCGCTCAAGCCAACGAGCACTTGCTGTGCCCGTGGGCTTGTGCGCTAGAGAGCGGGCGTGTGCGAAGCCCGCGGACACAGCAAGTGCCCGCTGGCTTTGAGCGAGCGCATCCGCGCTCCGCTCACTAGGGCTTGCAGGATCTGCCTTTCCGAGAAGGATAGGAGACTCCAGAACCCGCCTTCCACTCCTGCTGCAAGCAACCTGTCTTTCCAACCCCGCCTTGCCCCGTCCACCCGAGAACCAGCCTTTAAAGTACAGAATCAAAGTTCGACCTGGTTCTGTTCTTTCGAACAAGATATTTCAAAACCTGTCCCAGTGAGAGATTCAAAAACCCCGTTTATTCTTTTGACTGAAGAATAGAGCCCTCTTCTGTTGACTTCCTCCTCCCGCTCTGGATCAACTCAATCAACAGACCCAGTCACCCTACCAGAATCAAAATGTTTGAATGTTCGATCTTCCATAGAAGTTGTTCGGTCGGCAGCGATTTGTGGGGTGGAAACCTAAAAACCTAATGTATGTCAGCTGAATGAACTGCCTCCGAACACCGATCAATCATGAGATCTCCGACTGCCGAAAGGTTTATGAACCCTCATGAAAAGAACTAAGGGATGGAGGAGTTTCCGGTAAAGAAAGATGAACCCTACCCGAGTGAGAATCCTGCCTTATTTGAAGTTCGACCTGATCCTTCGAGAGTGAGCTACCTATCTTTTGATAGCCGCGAGGTTTGAGGTATGGGTAGGACTTGAGTCGAATCCCCGGGTAGAAAAGGAGGGAATTGATTGAATGCGACTGCCTTGAAGGAAAGATTGATTTGAGGGAATAGGGGCATGAAGGAACCGAAGGTTAGGCGAGTCCAGTATATATATAAATATATATTTAAGAAAGATTCTATAGATGTCCAATCTATAGTGGAGGTGGGACCAACAAAGATGTATGTCGTCCGACCCGACCTCAGACTGTTTCTTCCCGACCTATTTGACTCTCTGGCCGCTGTTATTTAGGTGGTATCCCGAGATTGAAGAGATCGAATTCCTCCCGGGAACACACGAAACAAAGATATGAACTGGGTAAATGGAAATGGAAAAGAGATGTTTCCAATTTCTCAAAATCTGAAGCTTTTTCTACATCCATATGATCTACTAAAGATGATCGGTATTGCCCATATAATGAAAGCAGATCTTGGTCCATGGAGTCCCAATTTGGTAGGAACTCCAACCTGTCCGATGCTTCTTCGGCCAAATACGATATACAAGTGGGACCTGCACTATGAGCAAGCAGTGCGAAAAACCGCTTCTTTTTTCCGGTTCCGCTACTTGGCCGAAATGGGGTTCTACCGGTTTTCCATGGATTTTTGAGTTTTCGCCATTGGTTACTGGTCGAGCCACTGGAATGGAATAAGATAGGAATCTCTGGAGATCTTTCCTCTCCGCTTACTCGTAACAAGGTTTCCCTCTGTAGAAGACTTCTGTAGAATGGCATAATTGTCTGATTTTATCCTTGATCTTCAAAGAAGACTGACTCCTCCTACTCCTCCTTCTCCTCCAAGATCGTCGTTGGTCCTTCTTTCACACATCCTATGCGGGCCTCCGCTGGATTCTCTCGACTTTTGCTTTGATTCCTTTAGGAACGTAGAACACAGACATCGCATAAACTGGCATACTTTGGAGAGTCTTTTTAATGAGTTGCACTCTCCCGGATAGCAGTTTCCCCCTCCTGGCGGCGAGCTTTTCCTGGAGGGCCACTAACCTTCCTGGCTGCTGTTCTTTGACTTTCTGCCTATTTCTTTTTCTTTCTGCGGAAGAAGATTTCGCTTTTCTGCCAGGACAATAACAAAAAAAAGAATGAAAACCAGGTTTAAGAAAAGGAGGTAGCGAGAGAAGCTTTATCCGAAGAATGAACTTTCACACTGAGGCGACGATCGACGAATGAGCTAACGACAGGAAGTAAATGCTACACCTAATAGTAGATAACTTTCGCACAAAAGCTTAGAAAAAGCCATCCACTGAAGAAGGGAACAGAAAAAAGCCGCATTCAGAAACGTCCTGTTCGAAAACTTCGTGGAGTAGATCTGAATCACAGGTAGCAAGTAGAAGAGCGTTAGAAGTGCGATGGTTTCTTTCGGAGACCTTTGAGATGGTAAGATCGGATTCCTTATATTGGCTAAAGCAGTTGTTTAACCACCTCATTTTTTTTAGTAGTAGTTTGAATCGTCAGTCAAATGAGGATAGGCTGGACCCTATATAGTAATGAGTAGTGACATCAATCGATCGAGTGGCTAAAGGGGGCGGCATCTTTCAATCGCCAAGTGGCCAAGTGATAGATATAGATGTCTATCTGTTAATATTCGACTTTATGCCCCCGTCGCTTTTCAAACAAGGGAGTCGCCAGACTAACTCGAGATGACCAGGTAAAAACCTTCGATTTACTAGTTAACAGTTTAAAGCCAACCAACTCGAGAAAGGATTCCTTCGATTGCTAAAAATCACTCATTCCCCTCAATTGGATCAAGTAAGGGCAACTAACCAACTATGAACAGGTAAAGACGGGGGGTTCGAGAGTAGGTTCTTGGTTGTTCCCTTTGACTCACTCAAGCTACAAGATAGAAATAGGGACTCGCCTTACTATGCAATAACCATAACCATGTCGATCTGCCACTCTTCGATCTCGATATAGATGCCAAACTCACTCTTCAATGCAAGGGTAAACTAGTCGTTCTTTTCCTTCGAACTGTCCTAGATCGAAAACACTAGTAGGAAAAATCCCTACTAGCGAACAAAGCTTTTTTCCGTTCAGGACTTATCTCAACTCATGGATCTCCTCGAACCTAATCACTAATCTACGACTATCGTTCGCAACTCACTCACACTCACTTGAGCAGAACACCAATCCGATAGATATAGTATAAATACATTTTACAAACTTCCAATTTAGCCGATACTACCAATCCCACTAGCTTTATTCTCGACTCCCAAAGTTCGCTAACGCCTTTACCACCCGTTCGACCTTGCTGTTAGGCTTCTACTATCATTGGTCTCATGCCTTCTTTCCGTACGATCGATCTCGTACCGGCTAGCTAAGTTATACCTTTCCTAGCGTGTAGTTTTCTTTCTTTTATAAAGTGCACTTTTATAAAAGAATAAAAACCTTATCAAGAATAAAAGAGGCACTGACCAATCCCATCGTTGACCTACCCACGTCAATCAGTTTTCCTTACCGACCTACTTAACCTTGATAGTTAGAGTCTTGATACGGCGAGAGTCAAAATGAATTTGAACAGATAAACCAACGAGCCTTCGAAGCGAAGATCGGGTCGAAACCAAGGCAATGAAGATTTTAGAAGAAGTTTTTTGAATATGCAATCCCCCAGTAGATGAAATCTATATCCTATGCTATTTAAATGCTTTGGATTGGAATGGATGCACTGTAATGTCAATAAGCTGGGGATTGGGAGTTCAACACCTTCTAACAAGGTGTTCCGCCAAAAGAATCGCAGCTCCCCCCATATCAGATGGATGACATGTGGGAGGGACCCTGAAAGCAGAGATCTAAGAGCAAAAAAGGGCAAGGCCTGATCTACTACCACTACCACAGTTCGCTAGCACTCACTTTCGACCGCATGCAGCTTGCCACTTTATCTATTGACCGGAAACGCCCGTGATTAAGGTTCTATTATATGTATATTGAAGTTCCGAGGCCGTCTCCACAAATAAATACTTGTGAACTTGAATCTCAACTACTTTTCCTGGGGGCCAGGAAAAGTTAAGAGAAGGGAAAAAGCGACTGCCTCTTTCTTTTCTTTTTCTCACCACAACGATACAGATCTCAACTCGAATCAACGAAATTACCACAAACAAATCATAGAAAGTCGATGGCTCACTAAGGAATTCGCTATCTTGCTCAGAAAGACCAGATTCGCTAGTGATTCTTGCTGGAGAATTTCCCATGGATCACTCAAAACAAAACAAAACGATTAGCACGCTACTTTTATTACTGCGGATCCTGTAACAGATCGAGCAAGATTGCATCTGACAAAAAGATCAAGATCGAACGGAAGCTTCAGTTACATCATCGAGCCTTCTCGTTCGCAAACCACTCGCCTGATCAGTAGATCAGTGAGATATAATATAGTAGATAACTGAGCGGAAGGGAAGGGAAATACTACTCAAATTCTAATAAGGGCGAGGCTAAATGCTGTAGATAAAGTCAGAGTCAGAGGGAATAGATCAGATCAAGAGCGGAAGGTGAACCATTTTTCTGGGTTAGAACTAAGTGAGCCGATAGGCGAAGAAGGTCACCGGAAGCGTTAAGCTGATGGATAGAAGATTAGGGGCTGAAGGCGAGCATGGGGACTGGATCACTATGGAAGAGCGAGATCGTGGATCATCTTACAGTCAAAGAGTGACTACTCTTACAAGAAGTACCAGGTGGGCTTTCTACCCACAACTAGACGAATCTAACTTAAGAGCCCTTTTTTTTTTTTTTTTTTCCAGAGGACTGAATCCATAGAAAGAAGAGCTTAGTGCCATTACTGTAAGCGGCGGATGCTCGCTCTAAAGGGGCAGGGCCCTTGTCTGAGAGAATTGGAATTGGTGTGGTTCGCAAGCTCTTTCTTTTGAGACTAATTCATTCCGAAGAAAGGAAAGGCCTTTATTCAAAAGTACCAGGAAGGAGAGAATTACCTCTTTAGAAGGAATAAGCCCAGCTATTTCAGCTTTGGGAAGAAGAACTACTTCTTTTAACTCTTTCGAGATGCGTGAATACATTGATATTGAGAGATAGCCAGTCCAGGTGCGGGGCAAGAGCTAACCGTAGCAGTCTAAGGCCGAGATGAATCGATTGAAGAAGAAATTCACTTATATAGGGAATCTGCCTTTCTTTTCGCCTCAACGCGGGCAACATTAGATTCTTAGAGTCGCTAGCTCTTCTTTCTGTTTTTAGGAATCCTAGTTAGTTAGCTTAGCACTAGGAGTTGTCTAATCAAAAGGAAAGGCTTAAGCGCAGCAGTTAGAATTGCATCTGCATCTGGCTTAAATGGCCACAAACGAGAGGAAGAAGCGTAGGCCCTATTTGATAAGGCGCCTAGCGCGAAAGCCGTAGCGCTAACGCGCTGCCCTTTTCTTGCTCCCTTCGCACACGCCGACGGGCACAGCAAGTCACGATCACGGCATGGCTAGCATGAATGCATCTCGCAGTAAACCCCACTAGGAATAGTGATTACCACTACAGGACAGATAATCCAACCGTCACCCTAGTCACTTTTATGGCCTTGCCAACCTAAACGGCTTTAATAGGAAGGGATTTTGAGTAACCTGAATGGCTGGCCGTACTAATAATAGTAGACGTTATCATAATGATGGACATAGCTTAGCTTTCCGGCTTTACTAGCTTTATGACTTGGCTATCGGCCTGGCCGCCTCGTTGCTGGGAAATTTCTCGTTGTGAACATGGCATTTAGTTGGTCATTTCTGATATAGAATGTATAGGGTTGGTGTGGCCCGGTCGAATCTACATCAATAACCGATTCATCATTTGGCTGGCGAATGAATTTGCTGGGCCGCATTTGTCGTAAGTTTATAGGCCAGTATAGCCAGTTGTGAATGCCCTGTTAGAGTACGCTAGTGACTTTTGCAGACTTTCTTAGATGATAACCGTCTGTGTTTATTCATGCCAAGTCTTTCTAACCCTTACCTTAATATAATACCAAGGGCTTGACGCGCACAAGCCTACGTAATGGGGGCACTTGCTGCCCACGACCTCTGCAGCTGCTAGCGCACAAGCACCTTACCTTATAGCAAGAGGCGCTTTATAAGCTCTCTTGCTACAAGGGGCTACGCACCTTATAGCAAGAGGCGCTTTATAAGCTCTCTTGCTACAAGGGGCTACGCACCTTATAGCAAGAGGCGCTTCTCGCTTGCCCTATTGTGCCCTCTTGTTATAAGCGTCCAAAGTCGCAGATAACATTTCTCTTTCATATTCTAGTATCAGTCCGAAGGGCGATTGTTCGTGTCATAAGGCATCTATATGTATCGGAGAAGAGACCACCCGTGCGGAATGAGAGGGAATATTCTATTATGACGGAGTTCCTATTCGCGGACATAGAGGAGGAGACCCTGGAGCGTGCTGTACTTTCTGAACTGATCCAAAAGCGAACAGGTAGCGAAAGCTACCAACGCATGTTGAAGGAAGAAGCAACTCCGGGTTGGTGTGGTGCAACCCTCGCCTAGCGCGAAAGGCTTGGTGCACAACCCTCGCGTTAGCGCAGCCCGATTCTTGCTCTTGCTCCCATCTCATTTTAGGTCCAGCCTGATGTGCCCCACAGAGCGGTAATCGATTCGATTTCGAATGTCCTAGGTAAGGTAGGAAACTTCGGGTGAAGGCTTGAAGGCCATATCACGAAGATTTGACTAAGATCTTAGCATTATCCTTCTCCTTCATAGGGGGGCTACCTTTTTTCAAAATAACAAGGATAATTCGAAATCGGTAAGAAGAAGACCGGGTAGTGCACACAGTTTTTTAGGATAAATTTAAGCAACTCTAAGCCTCGGGCTAGCCCATAAATTAATAAAAGTAGTGGGGGTGCTCGTGAGCTTGAAGGAATGATCAAAGAAGGAATCTCTTTCAACATGCATGCCCACTTTTGGTCAGCTTCAACGGTTGAGAGACCTATCCCCCTGCAGTGGATTGACGAAGCCTAGCGGAGCTATACAATCGGAGCTCACGGAGAAGTAGCAGCTAAGCCTATACTATACCACTTTATATGCGATCGCTAAGGAAGGTGGAAACAAAAAGTCAAGGTTACTTCAATTCCTTCCATCGAGGGTGATTCCAGGTAGAGGTCGAGAGGAGTTGTATTCTGCTAGCTAGACTTTTGTTACGGATTAGGAAAAGCACTCAATTAGGTGACACGCAGGGACGCGCAGATGCGCCAGAAAGCTCGACAAACGTGACGGATGGTCGGATAGACGTGGCGCAAACATAGACAGACGTAACAAAGGGATCCTATAAACGAAACCCGAGAGCAACCCGAGGGCTAGCAATGGGGCTTTGCGCTATAGGGCTTGTCTCGTATGTAAAGGTATGATGATGTACAGTAACTTTTCTTTGGCAGGTGTCCAACCCTTAGGAAAGAGGTGTACTAGCGAGAGCCTTGTTATGACTCATCGGATAGGATCGACTATCTTCTCCTTTAGCTAATGGACGTAAGTGTGCTCAATTGCATTACTTCTTCAGATTCTTAGTCGTATCTGTCCTATCTGAATCGGAAAGCGGTTAGTAAAGATCATCAGTATACAGTATTTGAGCGCCCTTACAGTGAAAGTCGGAGCTAAGCTATTGACCAGTAGCGGTGGTATTGAGCCAAAGAATTCCTTTCTTTTTTCTCACTCTTTCACGGGCTAACTAATAAGTGCTATATTTACTGGTCAATTGAGATTTTTTGTTCTATTTCCAAGGGCTAATGAAACAACTCTGATGGTCTTATTCCAAGCTCTATCGAGTGGGTGGTCCCCCAATTCGAATCCTTGCTCAATGGCTATTTGTCCTTAAGCATAATGCCTTTTGAACCCGGTCAATGAAGGGGATTGGTGAGGTGGTCAAATGTGCTTTTCTGTAGAAGGAATGAAGCTTTGGGGACCCTACTATTCGGATATAGGCGCTCGTGTACGTGTAGGCGCGTGGACTTTCTCTGATTAAACATGAACATGTGGATTAGTTGGCCCTATTAGACTCTGTCTACGCGCTCATATGCCTACATTACCTTCGCTCACGGAGGGCATTCACTTTAGTCGAAGAAGAGTGATCCCCTTTGGCTACTTCTTCAGAAAGAAAAGCAGGAATCGAAATCTAGCTCTTATAGTTGCCTATCGGCTCTCTTTGCTTCAAACCTACCGGTCAATTAACATTTCCAGGTGAGCGGAAAGAAAGCGAAGAGTGGTCTACGATCAGCTGAGTGAAAGCTTTCTGATGGGAGTAGAGAGGGTGGTCTACAATCAGTAGGACTAGAGAGCTAAAAGCCAAGCGTGTGGGAGTTAACGGTAATGCAATTGGTACAGGTAATGTTACTTATTCTAAATAAATATTCCCCGTCTGTCCTAAAAAGCCCAAGCAAGCCCAGACATAGCTTTCTCGTCTTCGTCTTTGTACCACCCTCACTATTATTACGGAGTGGTTAGTGCTATAAAAGATTGATTGATAGAATCTGGCCTGGCATATAAAATCTAAATAAGAAATACCTGTCCACGGCCAAGCTCAGGCTCAAGCAGGGTTCGCCCACACAGGCCAGCCCCATGTACCACAGCAGAGAGCAGAGATCAAGGAGGGCAAAGGAAGAAAGCTTAGTACTCAAAACCCATATTTCCGAGCTCGTGAGAAGCTTGGGTTGGGAGGAGTGGCTGCCAGAGTCTCGCAGTTCGATAACCTAGCAACCACAGTAGAGACACTGTCCACTCGAGTTGCACAAGCCGACAACATAAGGAATCCTTCCCCAGTACCTCCTCAGGTAATCCACGCCAATCAACCTAGTGCCTCAATGCGAAACCCCATTCCGCAGGTACAAGCAAACCTCTCCTCCATCAGGAAGGCCTAGCCAGCAGTATCATCGGCTCAACTGCGGGAGCAGATACGAGAAGAGTGCCCACATGAATTCATACCTCGAGTACTCGCCGTTAATCAGACTGCGACGGCATCAGCCCAGCGTCCCGCATAATGAGAAAGGAAATAAATCCATCTCGGGTAAATCAACCACACTTAGCATTGATTATATAGTTTATTAGAACCCGAGCCGCTTTGCCTCCCGATCAGAGAGAAAATTGTGAGTCGCTCCCGTATCCACCATAGCACGAGTGGGTTTACCATTGATGCTCACATCAACGTACATTAAGCCCTTCGCTTGAGTGGGCTTCTCTGCCGCCTGCCCCTTGATAGCATTAAGCAGTCTCAGGGCTCTTGGTTCATCATCACTTTCTTCTTGAATCTCCTCCTCCGGTGCAGCTTGTGACTTAGAGTGCCCGCGGGCATGTTCGCTTTATGGCCCTCTTGCAATTGTAGGCTTGGGGCTTGTGCGCTTGCTAAGGTCTTTTGAAGCTGGGTAATGGAAATAACAAACATTAGTAGGAATAGTTGCTGAAACATCTCCTGCGTCTCCACAGCCCACAGAACAAAAGACTAGAAGACAGAGCTGCGGAGGGACTTCAAGTCTTCATGTTCCAGAGCAAAACTAAAGAAAAAGTTAGTAAGGTTTAGGCGAGTAAGGAGAGGAATAGATTCCCTTGTTTGGTACTAGAAGCAAGCTCGAACTACCAGAGACATTGGGTGGGCCCCAGAAAAAACCTTTTTTTTTTAAGAAAAAAGAAAGAAGAGCAATTTTCCCATGTTTCCCGAGAGAGGCCGCCTTCTCTCAGGCCAGCAGTCTTCTACTTCTAGTCGACTGCTCTGGGCTTCCCTGTTTCCGGGGCTCTGCTCGCTCAAAGCGCTCACGCCTGCGAGCGAAGCGCTTTACTTTAGCCCGCTACAAGGCGAGCCAGAAAGCCCTGCGCTCACGCCTGCGAGCGAAGCGCGGGTGCCACTATTGCGTAAAGGAGCCAAGGGGCGTGTGCGCATGGCAGCGGCCCAAAGTAGCGCGCTTTATAGCCCTCTTGCGTAAGGGTGCGTAGCCAAAGTCGCAATAGTGCCTTGGGGCACTCCAAGCTCCGACCAAGCTAGTAACAATAGAAAAACGATGTTTCCTTGACCGAGTCGTCAAAAAGGCAATCAATCTGAATCCAGGATCTTTATTAGAATTCTCTTTTTTGATTTGAAAGATCTGGCCCTATCTCTTTATCTCTATCCACGGAGATGGATACCTATCTATATGGAGAGAGATCTATCTATGAATCGATCTAGACTATCTTCTATCTGGATAGATATGTCCCTATGAGCGACTACGCCGATCTTTTCTTATATGTTTTGGCCACGTCCGTTTCCGCTCCGAAGAGGAAGGTTTGGATCTTTCAATCTTATGTCGTGAGGGATGTGACCTATGTTAGGTCCATAAGATACCACCGCTTTTTGTGTTCTATGATTAACCTCCGAATAATGAGTAGGTAGTTCGATCCTTTTTATTCTTCTCTTCCTAGTAAACTGATGGGGAGATCCGGAGCAATAGGTCGAATTACTATATAAAGAAGAGTTTTTAACTAAAGGACTGATTGTTCGAGTAGGAAGATTTCGGTTTTTCTCGTTCCTTCTCAAAGAAAAGAATATTAAAAAGAAATGATACAAATTCCTCTTCATTCTGTTGTGCTCAGCGAAGGAACTTCCTAAGCATACTTTTTCGGATCCAAACTTCTTAGTTCTTTCTAAGTCTTCTTCTTGCATAGAAGAACGCAACTGTTGTAAAAACCGGGATTTGAGTAATAGGCGGCACCCCCTCTTAGTTTTGAGTAGGCGGAACCATTCAGTTTTGGTTCTTCTCCACATTATTACCGGGTGATCCAGGAATTTCCCTATGATTTTATCAACTGATATGTCGATATAGAAAGATCTCCTTATTTCTTCACCGCGGGTTCTCGCGTCATTTTCTTGAAAAGATATTATATCACCGTGGGACACTTTAAAATGAGTAATGCTTACCATTCCATTATTTACACAAACCCTTCGATGACTTATCGGCTGCCTTGCTTTTTGAATAGTTTCACGAAAATGGAGACGAACCGGAATAACGTCCGATCTTGTTTCTGGATTGAGTGGAAAAGGTATATATGAAGTTCGGTCTGTTCCTCTGTGCATCTCCGTGATGGGTAAATCCCCATGAAAAAGGGACAACTTTCGTGTAGTTTGTAATTTGATGTAACTGTTAAGATTTTCTCTCGGATAAATCTTTCTCTTAATAGATCTCTTCTTGTTCCTCAATCTTCGGAGAATGCGGCGTTGTATTATTGTAAGTTCTCTGTTCCGAACATTTCCTGAAAGTGGACGACAAGTTTTAAATCTTAATGCGGGCAAGGCATATCTCGTTGATTCAGTCTTTTTCGCCACATCGCGTATAACGGGAATCGAACCCCCTCTGCAGCTGGCGGGCGGATGCAAAATTTCCGACTTCGATCTATACCCGCCGGGCCGGGTGTAATGAATATAGATCTCCCGCCAGCAGTCTTCTCTTCCTATCACTTCACTTCGAAAGAGAGATCTTATCTCTTCGGACCTCACCAGGCCGGGCGAAGGGGAAGGAAGGGGTGGCTGGTTCGGGAACTGCTACGGGAGAGGGCTCGTTGCCCCCCCTCTCCCTCTTCCCCACGCCTATTTGTTCCCCGGGCCCCGGAGAGATGCGGAACTCTTTTTCTTAAAAAGAAAAAGATGAATAGATAGGGCCGTGATACATTCAGGAATATTAAAAAAAGGTAAATAGACTCTTTTCGTCCCCTTTTCGATGCCCGCCGGAGGACCTATGTGAATGTTTTGGAATGGGGATGTTCGCCTTTTTGTAACAAGTAGACCCACGATACGGACTAATAGATGTTCCTACTGTTACCCGTAAGTCAGATCTATTCATATAAAGTCAGTCCCCACGGCACGGCTTCTCACTTTTCATGAATGTGTCTCCCCCCCTCTGCTTATTAGAGTTTGACCCAGCTTCAAAGACCTTAGCAAGCGCACAAGCCCTAAGGCCCCCAAAGCCATAAAGGAGCCCAAAGCGGGCCCAAAGTTGCAATAGGCGCTTAGGCGCTTGCCCTCTTGTGTAAAAAGGCGCTTTATAGGCAGGCTTCTCGCTCTATTGCGACTTTGGGCGTGTGCGCTAAAACTACATAACTGCGCGCCTTACTATACTAATAGGGACTAGCGCGCGCATCCCAGCTGGATGGAGGAGAAGAAGACTCGTCTACCGAAAGAGCTCAAACTTGACTCCACAAAAGAAGGACCGGGAAAGTCTAAGGCCGAGTCATCTTCTTTCTACGAAATATGCCCCAAAGAACTTATATAGAAAGGATCATAGTCTTTGTTACATATAGTCATTCCATTGGAACAAGAGTAGAGGAGTAGACAGAGAAATCCGATCACCAAGAATGGAAGATAACAGCTACTGACCGACAGAGGTTAGGACAGCACCAGGTCGTGTTCCCAATTAACAAAAACATTCTCCTTTCTAGATATCCTTTGATGATAAGGAGGAGCTTGGAGGTTCTGTATAAATTACGTGACGCGTCATTCTTTTCTTTGACTAGAAAGATTGCATTTTTTTTTTGTTGTCCAGTGGAGAAACGGACTTTCTTTGGTTCCCTAGCAGAGTTTGCCGGGGCAATGAAGGTATTCACCCCAAGCCCAGAACAAACCCTAGCACTAGCAAGATGCTCGTCGAATAACGCCTCAACCAAGGCCCGCTGAAATTCCAAAGGGAACCTGTCGGTCGCCGATGAAAGATCGAACGAAAACAAGGTTGAGATATTCGTCAAGCGCGCGAGAGGCGCTGTCTGGTTGAACGTACCATCCATAGGAATGGACCGTCAAACCTTCATGCACCAATCGTGAGCAAGGCGAAGAAGCGCTTGCTTTAGGGAATTAGGGATGGCAAACACCCTAAGCTTACCTGCCCCCTCTTCCTTAAAACCCCAGTCGTCCAACCGGAAACTGAGTTAATATTTCTTCATATGACTGTATTCCAACCTTGCGGATGCACTCGTCAAACGCTAAGGTTAGAATGCCTGTAAGGGCGGCTGCCGCTTTCATTTCTGAAGTGGCGTCCACAGTGGCTACTCCACGACCCGTACCTTCCGACAAGTGAAAAGGAAGGTCGATAGTCATTGGGCCGTCGGAGGAGTCAGGAGCTCCAGCGGGATCACCCGCAAAGAGAGTTCTCGGAAAGAAGAAATATGAAAACAGTGGTAGGACGGGAAGACCAGCTCAAGAACGATTCGTCAAACGCCCATATATGTTTGGCGGCCCGGACAGGGTCATCCACCCTCATACAACCCAGTTGCGAAGCGCGGTCCCATAAGGACACAGCTTTAAGCCCCCAGATCTTTTTTTGAAGCGGTGTAGGGCCGGTTCCTAAACCGTCTCACAGGGGAAGACGACCTGAAGGGTGTCCAATGCAGCCCCAATTCCAGCGGCGTTGTAAACGTCGCCGGGGCATATCGCTCTTTGAGGGAACGGGCCCGCTTTCATACCTCGAGGAAGATCTCCTCGGATTCAGTAGTGGGCGGGTTAACTATGCTCGTTTTCTGGTAATCCTGGCCTTTCGCCACTAAGATTATCCGTGAGAGCGTAAAAACCGAGAGGTCGAATTTGACCAATCGGTCAGCCCGACTATCCCGAACCCGAATCCATTTTCGATGAAAAGCTGGCCCGCGGATAACCATCCCGGGTTAAGGAAAGAGGGTGTGAGGTAAAGGTACGGTTTTATCCCGACTAGAAAGATTGAAGAATTCCTATCTATTGATGTAAATTATTAGGATGCAAGCGAGCCGAGAGAAGAGAGTAGACGAGCCTTCCCTGTTTACGGTAAGGGGAAGGCGAGGCACGAGGCGAGCGACTAAACCCCGAGCCGGCGATAATAAGAGAAAGAATGAGGCTTAGGTCGTGACGAAGATAAAAGAAAAGAGCCGTATGCGGGGAGAGGTGGAAATGCCAGGTCTTGTCATTCAATGGTAAGCAAGGGAGTCGACCTCTACTATATAGGAAGGAGGTAAACCGCTTCGAGCAGGAGCTTCCTTCGATAGCAAGGGCGGGGCATAATTCAAGTATAGTGCTGCATGCATGCCACCACTACTTGCTTGGTCCCTAACCGCTGAGTCTCAATATCAATCGACTGCATTTCGATCTAAAAAAGGGTAAGGAACTGCTGGATCATTCACCGGTGACAGGTTAACTGCCCTTGCGCTTGCTGCTTCCCCTCCCTCTGCTACTTTCACTGGTTCAACCCCATAGGCAATTGGCACTGGATCTGATGCCCTTACTTCGGCTACTAGCTTTGATGCTGCTTCCCGCACCCCTTCCCCAGATGCTGGGTAACCTAGGCCTGAAGCGACTAGCTTAGTTATCGTAAAAACACCATATGGATTTGGCAGGAATGTCACTAGGCGAGGTGCTGGGTAAGCTGCTGGTCGAATTGAGAAAAATGTTTAGCTTGGACTAGCCCCCTGGGATTGACTATTCGCCTTTCCCCGATGGTTCCGCATTCCAATGTGGGTAGGATTAGCCGACAGCGGATGAGCGACCAGGGAGAGCCTTGGATGGACTTGGCCTGAGGGACCTTACCCTACCCTTATATAATATAATATAAACCTCTTCCCCCTAAGTCTAAGTGGGCTTTTTTCACTATTATAATAGGATCTCTAACGAACGGATCCGGCTGTTAAACTACTCGTGTTGGCTTCACTTGGTAAACTGATTCCAGGTCAACCGGCTCTCTAACGGGCAGCAAGTGCCCCCTTTACCTTATCGCGGGCTTCCAGCACTATTGCTTAAAGGTAGAAAGCACCCTCTTGTTATAAGGGGCCCTTTGGCTACTCTTGCTATCAGGTAGAAAGCCTCAAGCCATAAAGCTAGCGCACAAGCCAGCCTTAGGGCATAACGCGCACACGCCCGCGTAAGCTAGCGCACAAGCCCAAAGGCCATAGGGGGCACTTGCTGCCCGCGGGCACTGCTGCCCTATTGCTATAAGGGGGCGTGTGAGCTAGCGCACAAGCCCGCGGGCTTGTGCGCTAGTGCCCCCAAGCCATAAAGTCGCCCTGCAGGCTCCTTATAGCAATAGTGGCATCCGCGCTTCGCTCGCTGGCGTGAGCGCTTCGTTAGCTCCGCCCTGTAGCTACAGGGCGGAGCTAACTTGCTCGGCTTCAAAGCCGTCTCGCCCCCTACTCAAAATAATGCCTTAAGCGCTCACCTTTTTAGTCTGGGTGATGGTCCAAGCTCATTAGCCTCTTGTAGTAATTGCGACGCGGCCTTCACGAATACAGTTTGTGAAGACGGCGGAGACGACCAGGGGACTCTAAAGTCTTCCTTGGAGGGTTCAAATCCTATTCCATCACCTTCATGCTTCTCTTCTGGAATAACAGGCTCGAGGCTGCCTTGCAGATCCTTGCCCAACCGCCAGCTTCTCGATACCTCCAATTATTCTCATTTTCCATGCTTTTGTGAGGTCAGCCCTTTGATCCAGCTACATATCAAGAATTGACACTGCGGAATCGGGGCCAGCCCTCGCCTAATCTGGGAGGTAGAGCATTCAGGGCTGTCAGGAGGGAGCTCGTCGGCTAAAATGATAGGGATTTGCTCGGATACAGCCAGCTCTCGCTCTTCTCTTTTGACGGCAGGACATTTGCCTTAACAACACTGCCGTTGTACGGAAACTTCAAGCATTGATGGTATGTAGAGGCCACTTGGCTTCGTGCAGCCACGGCCTCCCCAGTAACAGATTGAAGGAGCACTTGATATCCACACGAATTCCACTAACTCACAAGCTGGGCAAAAAGTCAAGTGTTGCCTACGCGCGTTAGAACAAGCTACGGCTTCAAAGTACTGACTATAAAGGGGCGCGCACCAAAGCGGAGAAGTCTTGCTTGCTTATGTTGTTTTGGCGTTTTTCAGCAGCAGGCGCTGAATAGCCCCCGCCCCCCTCTTGCTACAGGGGCAGCAGACTGAGAAGAGTGCCCCTACTTTGGGCTTGTGCGCTAGAAGCGGGCGTGTGCGAAAGCTAAACGCCTTGTTGTTTTTGGTGATGTAGTCCCGAAGGCAAGTCTCAAGCGTAACCAACCCCCTATCTCACTTAAAGACTTCTTTCAAGGAATCCCTTCGCTCCACTCTCACTCAAGCTGGTGCATTAGAGTCAATCATGCCCAGCTTGCTTGCTCAAGATACTCTGAATGCGATCACGCCCAAGGGACTTTGTGAATATGTCGGCTAACTGATCTTCGGTCTTCACATATGGAGTGCAAATTTCCTTTGAGACAACCTTTTCCCTCAAAAAGTGCATTAAAGACAGGGCCACCTCTATATGTTTTGTCCTTTCATGGAAGACCAGATGGATATGTGGATAGCAGCTTGGTTGTCCCTTTCTAGTGAGGGGGGCTGGTCCAGAAAGAAAAAAACCAAGCTCCTGCATGAAACTCTTGAGCCAGACCAACTCACACGTAGTATGAGCCATAGCCCTATACCCCTACTTCTTTAGGCTCTGCACTCGATCTCGCCACACCTTAAAGTACTATCGGCTCTTTTTTGCTTTGTAACGTGACTAGGTTACCTCCATAAAGAGTACTGTACCCAGTAGTGGAGCGCCTATCACAATGTGAGCCAGCCCAGTCCGCATCGGAATAAGCAGATAGTTACAAGTGACCATGGTTACCATATAGGATCCCTTTACCAGGAGATGCCTTGAGATACCAAAGAATCCGATGAACTGCTTCTAAATGAGGAACTGACGGGCATGAATTGGCTCACTACACCAACAGCGTAGGTAAGGTCCGGTCTCGTAATAGTGAGGTGGATTAGCTTCCCAACTTACCTCTTCTACGCTCTAGAATCCGTTCCCCTTCTTCAGTGCTGAGACGATGATGAACCTCCATAGGCGAGTCTATAGGCTTCGCACCAAGTTTTCCTGTTTCCCGAAGAAGATCAAGAACGTACTTCTCTGGGAGATCAAAATGCCACGTTTAGATCGAGCAACTTCGATACCCAACCAGTCTCTTAGTTCTCCAAGATCTTTGATGTCAAAAACTTGACCCGCCTTTAATTCCTTGATGGATTTACCATCATCACCAGTAAGGACAATATCTTCCACATACACTAGAAGAACAGTTGTTCCTTCGGCCCTTCGTTTGATGAACACGGAGTAGTCTGCATGGCACCGCCTGAACCCAATCTCTACCATAGCCCCACTAAATCTCTCAAACTACGCTCTGGGAGACTGTTTGAGACCGTAGATTGCTTTCCTGAGTTTGCACACTTTGCCTTCCTCCCCCAACCACGTGAATCCAGGTGGAGGAGTCATATATACGGATTGAAGAAGGTAACCAAAAAAAGAAGGCATTCTTGACATCCAGTTGATATAGAGGCCATCCCTTGTTGGCTGCAATGGAAAGGAGAAGGCGAACTGATTTCATCTTTGCAACGGGGGCAAAGGTTTCTTCATAATCAACGCCATAAGCCCGTCTAGTTAATGGGTGAACCCCAAAGCTACTAACCGGGCCAACTATCTTTCTATGGACCCATCAGGCCTTCACGGTATAAACCCATCTGCATCCCCCCCCTCTCGACCCTCAAAAGTCGGGAATAGGGTGAGTTGACCGTGTGTCCTAGCACATTGCTAAACAATTTCATAATTGTATTGAAACTCCATAATATTACGCAATGGAACCCTCTTTCAAAAGACCTTTTTTTGGTATTATTGAAAGGCTAGGCGTGCGGCGGAGGCGCTTCTTTGAAGCCCTCGTCGCATAGTTGGACTTTTTAATAAAGTTCAACTGTGCCTCTTCGACTGTCTAACTAAGGAACGGTGTATAGCTAAATACCTTTTCGTTTGTTGGCTGGTGAGTTTTCGCAGAAAGGCGGGCTGGTTAAATACGGCCGGCCCTATATTTATTCCGCAGTATGTCTTATGAGATACGGAGGAGGGACTTTCGATCGCCATTTGGCCCTTTCCTGTGTCACTCACCCGATGCGGCTTACCACGCTGCATTCCTTCTTTTCATAGAAGAATTATTAAGAGAAGGGACGCGAGGGCAGATAAGCTAGTTAAGCTCTATTTGTCGATGTTCTCTCTCTCGAAGTTAGTCTTAATTAGAAAGAAGACTAATTTTGAGAGAGAGAGTCTTGTAAAACCTCCGTCTGTCGTCCCATATGAGCTTCTTAGCGATTTGGGCGAGAAATGCGTGGGTCTGGCTTCAAGGTATTGCCCTCGTCTATTCGACATTCCTATGGATGTCGGTTTACGATGGTTACCCGTGTGGTCATCCTCACCGGTGAAAGATTCGGCACCAAAAGTGTCTGGAGAATCAAATTCTCCTTTTCATCGTATGATATGGGAGTTGTTTTCCATATCATTATGGGATAAAGCAACGATTCTTGGAACATCGGATCCTAATAGACCTTCCGTTCCTCTCGTTTGTGGCCATTTAAGCCAGAGCATCTGGAGTGGGCCGCTCGGTACTTTCAACCGTTGTATTGCTATTTTGATTTTCCGTTGATTGTCTTCCCGGGCAGATGATCCGAACTTTGGGTCTTTTTCTTGGTCGTTAAACCTAGGTGTTGACGATCTTGAATCGATCTATTGTAAAGCTGCCGCTACAATGACTTCCCTTTTAACATACAGTTAAACATACTGTACAAAGCTGCTTGGTAAGTGTTTTGATGATGATGATAGCTTACTTATGAAGTACCCTTTAGGACGACTTGGCTTCAAGGAGGAAGGTGCTGGTTTCTTTTGATCTCAGCCTCGCACCAGACCATTAACTCGCAGTCAGACGGCGGCGAGCCTTGCTGAGAAGAAGCCAACCTTAAAGAGACGGTTGGTTAAGGCCGCCGAAAAGGTTCCATCTTCGCCACTCCCTTCCGTCCGCGAGAGGAGGAAAAGGGTGACTGTCTCGTCAGACTCAGAATAAGTGGACGAGACGCCTCCCGCGGATAAGCGCCAAAAGATGAAGGAGCCACCCCTCCATAAGAATGAAGAACAGACGGCGACCGAAGTACAAGCGGGGCAAGGTTCGCCCTCTCAGAACGATCCGCCCCATATCAGTATTGACAGCGAAATGAAGAAGGATGACCGACCCTCGGAGGGTGACTCTCCAAAAGCATGCACGGAGACTGTCGCCGTCAGCTCGTCTCAAAAAAGTATCCTGATTCAAAACTTGGGAAGGCCAAAGAGGACGAGATAAGCGTTGAAAATCCTGCGACACGGGAAGAGCAAACCGCAGGGTTAGGCGAACCTACCACTGGCACCTCAGGGCCAGAACTACTAAGCGCATACTGAATAAAACCCAACTCTCCCGCCTGATGAGCCTACCGTCGAGAAGGCTGCGTGTCTGTCGTCTGTAGAGAAACCAGACTTTGTGGTCCCACCTTCGAATGTCGAGGCGCAGAAAGATTCGGCAAACACTCTCGCCGAATCAACTAAGGAGTCAAGCCAGGAAGCGCCCGTCGAAGATCAGCCGCTCGCCACTTCCTCACCTCGAACCGTCAGTGGTGATGGCGCTGAGGCGAAGAAAGCAGCTACCGATATTTCGGCGAGCTCGCCCACCTCAGCCTCTTGTCCAGTTACCCAAGAGCAGAAGCCGGGAGACGAGACTGTTCCCTCTAAGGGAGGAGATGTCCAGCCCTCAAAGCCTTCGCCGCTAACTCCTAAGGCCGTCCTCTCTCCAGGTATTTAAACTCAAGTCTCTTTCTGCTAAATCAATTTCCCTGCTTCTTTTTTTTACTAAATTTACCGAGCGTTTTATGGCAGGTCCTCCTGCTGCCGAACCCAGCCGCCGATCTATCACCGAGGTCATGGCTACGATCGACAGCGAGCTCGAA
Organism: Aristolochia fimbriata; assembly: GCA_019845555.1. Classification (NCBI taxonomy): domain Eukaryota; kingdom Viridiplantae; phylum Streptophyta; class Magnoliopsida; order Piperales; family Aristolochiaceae; genus Aristolochia; species Aristolochia fimbriata. The sequence continues at coordinate 167,604 of JAINDJ010000009.1, read as the reverse complement.
GCCTGCTCTTCCTCTGTCAGTGCCCCTCCATCTGATCGGCTTAGTTTCATCCGGGCCTCGCTCAAACAGTCTCTCCCTGACCTCATGAGGGGCGAATGCTCTGCTGAAGTCTTATCATGGGTTGAGGAACTTAAGGGCTTTAGGAACCTGCCGTTCGCCGATCACATATGGGTTACCAGGGCTCTAGGAATCCCTGAATGTGCGAAGAAAAGAAAATCGCCTGGCGACGACGGCATCCAAGCCGCCAGTGACCGTTTGAAGGTTGTGAGGGAAGAACTAGCCTCTCTTCAGCGCGAGTATGACGTGGACTTGGACAAGATGAAGTCGATAAAGAGCCAGTTCGCGGACGAAGTAGACGAGGTATCTTCGAATCTCAACACCTGTCTCTCCATCCTGAGCGAACTCGAAAAGGAGGAATTCCTGTCTTGCAAAAAGAGAGAGATTCGTTGACGCCTTAAAACTTCTAGCGAGGCTTTCGAAGTGTTGAAGCGTCACGGTTTTGACATCGAAGGTTCGTCCATTACTCAGTCCAATGCGCGCCTCCAAATTGACAAACTCTGCGATGAGGCTGAAGAGCTTGTGAGGCAATTGCAGGCGAAGAAGAGGGAGGTTAGAGAAAGAGGCGTAGTGGCTAGATTGGTGGAGGCCGGCTCTTGAAAAGCTTTTGTTAATTTTGCTTTATGTTTTAAACAATTTGTATCAATTTTGGACTTGATTGAAATTTCTCGCCGAGCCGGTTCGGCGTTCCGGAAGAAATTGTATTACATTGTTTGTTTGGCCGAGCCAAAATGGTTCGGCCTTAGAATTATCTATCACTCGTCCACTCTAGGGATCCTCCACTCAGTCAGGGCTGGAACGTCAGTTTTTAGAAACACGCCGTTAACTGGTGGAGGGTAATCTCGCCCATCCAAATATCGTAGACGATATGCCCCCTTGGGCAACACTTCTCGTACGCTGAAGGGTCCTTCCCAGTGAGGGGAAAACTTGCCATACAAAAGATCTCGCCGGACTGGCGGTCATGCTGGCAAAAGCGGGGTTTCGGCCGGTTTTACCTACTATTGGATTTGAACCAATGACTCTCGCCGTATGAAAGCGATACTCTAACCGCTGAGTCAAGTAGGTCAAGCTGAGTCAAGTCAGAAAAAAGAGACCTATTAAGAGAAAGCCAACCAAAGCGCAACCTGAGTGCGGAGCGGGGCGGAGCGCTAAGAAAGAGAAAGCGTTATCGCTATACGAAATGAAGCAGCGGCTAGCACGCTAAGATCAACCACTTGGAGAACGCGGAGCCTTTCTTTCTCGGTCGTCTGTCTTAATAAGTTAAGTTGATTCCGATTCATGCGGTCGTTCTCTGCTGCATTGGTGTTTTCACTCCCCACTCTCCACCATAACAATTTGATTCCACCATATCTCAGGAGTAGTAAAAGGAAGTCGCGGGTCCGAGTAGGAAGAAATTCACTAAACTAAGAAGTAGGGGCATACATAAATGGATCAATTCATTCAACAAGATCCGTTCGGATCGAACCAGGATGAATGGGATTGGTCTGACCTCTCGCTCGGATGGTTGACTCCCGCCGACGACAGATGTCCCATGCCACGTTTCGTGAACAGCTATGCCCGAGAATGAATGAATTGTGATATAGCGCCGAATAAGCCACTGACTGTAGGAGAGGAAATAGGGGGCCCTATACCATACATCCTGCTGCCTCGGGACGACTGCACGTTACATCATAGCAGCACGACCAAATGGAGGCGGAAACCAGTGAGCGGAGCGCGGATGCGCTCGCTCAAAGCCATACTAGCGCACAAGCCTTTAGGGCACTTGCTGCACAAGCCCCTTTACTACAGAGGTCAGAGGCGCGAAGCTCTCTTACCTCTTACTACAAGGGGCTACGCACCTTTACTACAGAGGTCAGAGGCGCGAAGCTCTCTTACCTCTTACTACAAGGGGCTACGCACCTTTACTACAGAGGTCAGAGGCGCGAAGCTCTCTTACCTCTTACTACAAGGGGCTACGCACCTTTACTACAGAGGTCAGAGGCGCGAAGCTCTCTTACCTCTTACTACAAGGGGCTACGCACCTTTACTACAGAGGAGGCCTATTTGAGCCCGCGGGCACTTGGCGAACCTGCAGTGCCTGCGACTTTGGACGCTTATAACAAGAGGGCACAATAGGCGCTTAGGCGCTTGCCCTGTCAGGCGCTTTATAGGCACGCTTTTGCTCTATTGTGCCCTCTTGTTATAAGCGCCCCTTTAAAGCGGGCACTCTCACTTTATTGTCTGGGTCAGTCAAGCGGTTCGGGTTCTCGGTCGGTTCCCGTTCGCCTGCCTTGGCGTGGGTGGGGTGGTAAACTTAGGGCGCCCGCCTCCTCTGAAGACGTGTCCTCGACAACCTGGCGGTTGTTCGGTCTCAGCTTTTGAGGGCGGGAGTGCTTGGCCGCTGGGATTTCCTTTTCCTCAACCAATTCGTAACAGTCAGCCTGACTTGCTTGGCTTGGTCTAACATTTTGTTATGAACTGGCTGAATGGGTAAGATTTGAGTTCAAGTGGCACAGGACCATCGATCGACCATGGGGCGTATTCTACCCTTACCGAATTCATTCTATTGAAGCGTCACGTAAAAGGTCCTTCCATTTATTTTTTTGTTGCATTTCTTTTGATTTTCAGTTCAAGAATTTTCTCTGTTGATTTCTGACAAAGGAAAGCCCCCTATACTATGCCATTTGATTGATTCAAGTTCCGTGCTGCTCGCCACTCCCCGAGGCCAAGGACGGGGTCGAACCGTCATTCCAGGATTTGCAGTCCGATACATTTCCATTATGTTACCTAGCCAAACCCGCCACCTCATGTGTCCAAAGTCAAACGGTTGTTCTTCCTTCCCCGCTCCCTCTTTTTCTACATATGCGGTGGCGGGCGGAGCGCTCTATATGACCGGCGGCGGGTTACCAGAGAAGAGGGGACAACTTCTTTCTCCCTTGCCTTGCTCAATCTTCCTTTTCTGATTGAAAGTCGCAAGCAGCTGGGATGCGCGCGCTAGCGCGCGTTTTGAAGCTCGCGAAAGCCAGCGAGCGAAGCGCGGGTGCCACTATTGCTACAAGGTGCCTAAAGGGCCCCAAATAGAAAGAGGGGGGCACTGCTACGCGAAAGCCAGCGGGCGTGTGCGAGCTTTTCCCGCTCGCTGCTTCCGAAGCAGGCTGCCAGCGCATTGTATCTAACCACACTGTGGCAAATCGATACAAGTAGCTAAACTGCGAGCATCCGACATCTCCGGCCGAACGGTTAGGCAACACTACGGCGCCTGGGTAAACATCCCGTTTACCAAACAAGACGTCGAGAGTTTCACTTAACCATTCCCCTCCAGCAGCCAAAGTGATAGCGGCTGTAGCATCCACCGCTAATGTGTGGAAGAGGGTCAGCTTTCTATGTGGATAGAGGCAACACCTTTTGCATCTTTTAAAGGATTCATATAGGTGTTGGGTCCTGAGGACCAGGATGGCCGAAGATCAAAACCTAAATGCGCCAGGGGTTGATCATCGAAGCCAGGGCAATAAGGATTCATGAATTTGAGCGCTGATGTAGCTAATTTATCAGCCACCTTCTTAGTCGATTCATTAGGGTCGTCACCTTCTACCCATATAGTGGAAGTATCCACCGTTTTCTTTGTCTGTTAAGCCTCGACTTCCTAAAGAACTAAAGAAAACTGCAATCGCAGTTTATCAACCACTCACAAGACCACCGAGATCTTCGACTTCGCTCCCACAGGTAATCCACCCGGCCCTTCAGACGAGGGGGCGGAAGATAACGAAAGGGAGACAAAGTCCTAACTAAATCATAACACTATAACCTCAACCGTCTACCCATTCCATCCATCATCTCAGTCGAGTCGATCCGATTCGTTCTTATCTATAGATAACGCAAGAGAGAACTTATGACCTCGCGGATGGAGAGGGATTCGAACCCCCGGTATTCCTATCAATACTTCGGTTTTCAAGACCGACTCTTTCAACCGCTCAGACATCCATCCCTTCGCGCTTCGCGCGCCCCATCTATCCGCGCGCTGGCAGGTGGGGGCTTATCTATGTGATTCGCTACGCTTGCTTGCGCCTATCGGCTGACTTGACTCTATTGCCTGCCGGTTAGCGACACTTTTCCGGTAGTACGAATCGCTACGCTTCGCTTGTTTCTATATGATAATATGCACTGCACCTTGGTTGCTGCGCTCCCTGCGGGTAATAGCAAGAGAGTGAAGAACGAACGATCCTCCAAACAAAAAGAGTGATTGAGTCCGACTCAAGCGAGTGAGTGAAAGGCGTGGCAAGAGAGCGAGTTCGACTCGCGAACGATCAGCAAGTGAAGGACCGATCCTTTAGCGCCAGTACTGTTGCGAGACTGTGGCGGCTCACGAGCAACATATAGACGCCGGTTGCCCATCACTCCCTCGCTCCTTTTTGAAGGCCCACCGATTGAGTTCCTCAAGAAGAACACTGAACGCCCAGCTTCGCAGAGCAGCTCTCCCCCCAGCCCACTTCATAGTGTTGAATCTGGATCTACTGTGTGTTCTGACTCTATTGGATCAAGTCAGATACTAAGCCTTCTACTACTACTATGGAGAGAAAATGCTCTATTTCAGAGATTGGACTCTCTTACTGTGATTAGTCTGGGCTGTTCCCGAGCCAGGTTCCCTGGATCCATTCTGACCTAAATGGATGAATGAAGAAGGGGGCGGGCAGATACGACGGCCACACACACCTCTTTTTAGCCGAAGAAAGCCGGATCCACTACACGGCTAGGATCAGAGAAAGATTGAGAAAGCAACCTAAATAAACCTAATTGTATTTGATTCAAAAGGCGAACAGCCCCCTATTCGTCGATCAATGAATGGATCAAAGAAGGAGGCTCTATCTATGTCATCGTATATAAGGGAAGAAGCCCGCCCCTGATCGAAGAATGAGGAAGCGCGCCCGGGTAGACTTCAAGAGCTCTTGCTCTGCGTATCCGTCCCGCGGAGTCTTGGGGGTCATAGAAACATACGGACCGACCGTTCGATTCACCGGCCGAGTTTCAATCACTCTCCATCCCTGGGAAGAACTCCAAGCTGTAACGGATCAGTCTACTTTGAAACCCTGACCCTTCAATCATTCCACCGCCTCGATTAGCAGCTTTCTCTAGTGGGCTGGGCGAGCGAGAAGGAGTTTATCCTCATCCGTTTGATTCATTTCCAACTCTTTTCAAGCCTCGGAGTCAACTAAGCCCTCACTTATTTCGTTTCAAAAAAAACCGCTTCTAGCGCACAAGCCTTAGGGCACTTGCTGCCCGCGGGCACTGCTGCCCTATTGCGATTTATGGCTTGAGGCTTGATACCTGATAGCAAGAGTGCTTGAAGCGCGCGTCAGGTGCTCCGCCCTGTAGCAATAGAGCTTGACGCTAAAGAGGGGCATGTGCGCATGGCAGCAAGTGGGCTTGTGCGCTAGCTAGTGCCACTACCAACCCTCGCCTTGTAGTTTTCTTCGCTCCCTCCCCCTGGCTTAGCTCACTTCATTCGCTTCGTTCACTAATCCAGGTACCACAAAAGGCTCCCATGGATGAGAAAAAAACATTGGCGTGGCGTAAAGTGAAGATTGGGGTGACCTGTGGATCACCTGGATCTGCAGCTTTGGGCGCCATGCTGGTCGTGTGGTGACTCTAAGTGGCTCTGGTGCTCCTGGTGGGGTTCCCTTGGCTTGTTGAAGCCTCCGTAGCGCTCCTTGGCTAGTGGCAAAGATGCATTGACTGCGGGGAATTGATGAGAGGATCTACTAAGGGATCCACCAGCCGACGCTCATGGATCTGCTATATGGTAATTGGGTCAGACAGAGGAGGGGTGACGGTTAGTCACCTGTAATCCGCGCAGGTGGCTCAGCGACAAAAGCAGTGGACTTTGTTTACGGAGAAGTGGGAGCCCCCTTAACTTAGGGGGAAGAGGCAGCAAGCAGATTGAGATCGAGATCCAGTTCCGGAAGAGCGCTAAGTTGCGTGCGGATCTCCCCTCGCTCAGCCACCGCCATCACATGACCGAAAGGACGAGCGCACCGCCGACGTGAGATGCAATACATGTAGTTGGTCCGTTGTCCCTATTTGTTAGATGAAGAGGAGCGGTCATCGGCCAGATCTATCTTCAGCTTGGGCTGATCCGGTCGTCTCAGAATGGTCACCATGTTGACGGCGAAATCAGCTGTTCCCGACTCTTCTTCTTCTGATTCCGTCTCCTCCGGCTGCTCGACCCAGAACTACGAGATCGCCCCTTTCTCTGAACAGCAGGAAAACGTCTTGGGCCATATTCAGGTCGATTGAAAAGAAGACCAAGTTTAAATAATATTCGTAAACTTGGTCTTCTTTTTTTTTTTTACAAATAAATGCTCTGATGCTCCATGTAAAAGTAGCCAAGAGGCTAAAAGCAACTTCCCTTCACTACTAATGGAACTCGTGCTATTGCCCCTCTAGATTTGATTCATTCTGATGGTATGTTTGGGGACCGGCCCCTACTCCTTCTCTATCTGGATTTCTTATTGAATTGACTACGTTATCTTTGTGGACGACTATTCTCGCTTTACTTGGATCTATTACGGCACAAGTCCGATTACTTGTAAACAGAGAAAAAAGATAATGGTTGAAATTCTATTGCAGCGATCGATCAAAGTCTTTCGGTCTGATTCAGGAGGAGAGTTTCTTTCCAATGAATTGACCAACTTTCTTAAAAGTCACGGAATTACTCATCAACGCTCATGTGCTTACACACCTCAGCAGAATGGTGTTGTGGAAGGCAAGCATGGACATATTATGGAAGCTGCCCGAGCCATGCTGCAAGTAATGCCCCTCGCACTTTGTGGGCCGAAGCTGTCAACACTGCTGTTCATATTATCAATTGTATCCCACCTTAGCCTCCCTTTATCCTGAGCAATCTCTCACGGGACACCCTTCTGATTATTCTCACATTAAAGTCTTTGGATGTTTATGTTATGCTCATATTCCAACAAATCTTCGTGACAAGCTTAATCCGAGGGCTACGGCTATGGTGATCACCAGAGGGAAGGGTTCTCGTTGCTATCATCCAGCTTCTGGAAGAATTTGGATCTCCAGACATGTAGTGTTTGATGAATCTTGGCCATTCTTATCGGCTTCAAGAACGGCTCTCCCGACAGACAAATCTCCCATCATCTTATTATTGAATCTTCGCCCGGGGAGACTAAACTAAAGAGCAACCTCAAGGAGAATCTCGGCCTCCAATTCAAGAGCATTCTCGAGAGGGTAACAGGATCAACGATACTGGATCCCATTACACTAGGATGTCCCTTCGTAGATCTACTCGCATAAAGTTTCCTAGTAAGAGGTATCCCATAGAACAATTTCTTTCTAACTCAAATCTTGTCCTTCTTTCAAGCTTTCAAGAGTTTACAAGGAAATAGAACCCGAAACTTTCAAAAAAGCATGCAACATCGAATCCAGGCAGAAGGCCATGCAATCTGAAATGAGTGCGCTCACAAAAAGTCAACCTTGAGATCTAGTGCCACTTCCTCCTGGAAAAAGACCCGCCCCAGCTGAAAAACTCCTGCGCGCGCCTGACGCTAGCGCACAAGCCCCTTAGCCATAGGGGGCACTAGCGCACAAGCCCGCGGGCACTCTAAGCCAACGAAGTCTGCCGCTTGAAGCGCCTATCGCTACAAGGGCGTGTGCTTGGAGTGCCCGCGGGCTAAGCGCACACGCCCCTTATAGCAATAGTGCTATAAAGCGTGCGTAAAGGGACGCTTATAACAATAGGGCAAGCGAGAAGCGCGCGACAAGGTAAAGGTGCGTAGCCCAAAGTCGCAATTGGCGCCTACGGCCCTCTTGCGACTTTGTGCGTAGCCCCTCTTGCTATAAGGGGCCCGCAGGGCGACTTTATGGCTTGGGGGCCTTAGGGCTTGTGCGCTAGCAGGGGCGCTGCGCTAACGCGCGGAGACTCTATCATGATCTAACGAATCTACAACTTTCTTTACTGAGCGAGACTCTATCCAGATCTAAATAATCCGCCAAAGAGCCTTCTTCTAACTAGGAGAGTAAGCAAGCTACCGGAAGCGAAGCTTCTGGCTCCCCCTTTCACTTTCAGTGCCTCCTTTTCGTTCTACGCTGGGTGGAGCAATCCGAACTCTCGACAGAATATAAAAAAGAGGGCCGCAGGCCTGTGTAGACACCTCAACGAACTCATGTGGACACTCCTCAGCCCGAGGACAATCTCTCAAATACACATAAAGACTCGTTTTTCTTTTCTTTGCTGATTCCTCTCAATAAAATTTCCCATGTTGCACTAAGTTACTTACGGATGTATGCATGCGGTCCGGGAACACTTTGGGGTGAACACCCATCCGAACAAGTAGGGTCAATAGTTCAGCATTTAGGCCGTCACATTTTGCAACAAACAAATCTTTAACCCAACAAGTGCTCTCCGAACCAAGCAAGGTAGTCTCCTATCACTAGGCTCACCAACCAACCTGGACTTTGATTCTTATTATTCCTACCGGATATAAAAACCATAAGGATTGTTTCCAGCCATGAGTTCCCATATGACATAAGCGCTCTTGGGTGGGGTGGGCCATCATTCGCCAGGTCTTTGAGTGCCCGTCGTACCACGTGGTTGGTGCACTAGGCTGATCGAGACTCTACTTTTCGGATCTGGCACCTGCGCCCGGCCCGGTCTGCCAGCTCATTTTGGCTCTACGTCCGGTCGTGCGTGGTATGAAAGCGATTCGTACAAATGGAACGCATCGCGTACTATAACCTTCCTTTATTGGGCTGGGCCATTCCATCAAATCTTTGAGAAGGGGCCCAATCTCTTGATGGTCGGCGTGGCGATAGGCTTCGCTTCTACGACAGGCTTCCCAGCCGTCGCGAACACTGAGCAGCAAGTGCCCCACTATTGCTATAAGGAGCCTGCAGGGCTCCTTATAGCAATAGTGGCATCCGCGCTTCGCTCGCAGGCGTTCGCGCACACGCCCAAGATAGCAATAGTCGCCCTGCGGGCCCCTTTACACAAGAGAGCTTATAAAGCGCCTCTTACTACAAGGTGCGTAGCCCCTTTACATAAGAGAGCTTATAAAGCGCCTCTTACTACAAGGTGCGTAGCCCCTTTACGTAAGAGAGCTTATAAAGCGCCTCTTACTACAAGGGGCTTGTGCGCTTCAAAAAGTGCCCCTCTTACGACTTTGGGCTTGTGCGCTACGCTGTAAGGGGCGCACAAACAATGTCGTTGCGCGGGGATGCGATTCGCCAAGCTGGGGCAAACAAAGCCGTCCGGGGTTGGTGGGGCGGATTAGGAATGCGAAGGCCTTTCCTTCGAAAGGAGACCCGGGAAAGGAAGAGCAATGCTATTGACCGACCCTTTCGTAGTGACTTCGAATCAAGAGGCCTCCCCTTTTTTCTCATTTAGGATGAGGCGTAGAGAATGAAATGCAGAAAAAGGGGAAGGGCTTTGGGCTCCTTTGATTTTAGTTTAAGGGCTGCTCGTGCTCGCCCTACTGAAGTACCAAAGGCGAAAGGGGCTTACATAGTCTTAGCGCCCTTAGAATCTAAGCACTTTGAAGCGCCAGTAGTTGTAGCTGTGGCCACACCAACCCTTTCGTTCTTATCGCTCCGGGTTCCGATCTATATGACCTCCGGGCGTCCGTAAGGCAGCTCTTCCGTAGAGGCAGGTAGTAACCTAACCTTTTAGAGTCTGTTCAAGGGGGGAGCCCTCTTATCTATCAATGGAAAGATCTCCGTGCGTGACGTGATAAGGAATCCTAGAAAAGATCGATTGAGACTCCTCCCCGGTCCCACGAAGATCTCTACGTACTTGTCTAGACAGAGATTCCGGTCTGCGTGCGTGGGAGCAGCTCAAGCAAAGAAGAGTCTGGTCTCTGAATTCAGGCCCGGACCTTGAGTCGAATTGATCGTGTCATGTGCAACGTCCATCAATGATGGTTCATTAATGTCCATTGATTTAGACTCCTTCCCCCTTCCCTTATACGAAGAAGATCAAGAGGGGCCCAAACCAAGAACGGAAACGGAAGCCTTTCGACTCACTCTCGTATGGCTCGCCCTCGAGCCCTGGGCAGGTCGGCCGGGTCTTTCCCTGTTGTTCTGTTCTCGCCACGAGAAAGACGCACGGAAGAGGTATGCCCAGCGCGTGGAGGATCCGTTGAGAGTGTCCGTTGTCTCGGTAGGGAAGAGTACGATCTTTTCCCCTATAGTATTGAATCAATAAAAAAGAGGTCAGTGCTACGGCCCCTATAGTTTGATCCAATATTGACCGGGGACGAGCCCCGACTTCCATAGGTCCTTGGTTCGACCTCCTTCCGCGGTCCTTGCTTTTAATAAAGCGGAGCGGGGCCAATTTCTCGTACTTGCGGCTTGTGCCCCGCCCGGTTCACTGGGCTGTTGGCCTACCAAGCACTTGCCCGCTGCTCCTGCCGCCCGCCAAGCGGGCTCCGCGCTCGTTATCCTCCTTGATCTCTGCTCTCTGCTGTGGTCCCCTCCCATTGCTCTAGCCATAAGCTATGGCAGCTCCAGCTCGCACCCACTGGGGCCCGCCCTGCGAGGCCAGAGTGGGCTCAGCGGTCAGCCCCCATTCGAATTACGTTAGGGGGTCTTTCGCTTTTGCCAGATCTAGAGAGATACTACGAGTCCTCCGTCCCAGATTCCCTCGCCGCGGCCATCTGGTTCACCGGTACTACCAAAAACTCTCATGCTTACGTTACTGTTACTGATGTTAGTATTATCTCGGACCACGAAGACCCCAGTCGTGCTTCTGGTTTCCATTCCCATCATCATATTGAAGTTGGAAACTCCTCGTGCTCTGCCATAAGAACTTGGAGTCCGTATCATGGTGAAGGTAAGGTAACGCTGTGATTCTTGCTCAAAAAACTGACCGAACGCGTTCGAGTTATTGGCTCGTCCGACCCGGCAGCATTCATGAGTCGCTCGTTCAACAGTCCCTCGGAGACACGGTCGAGAAGTGCCATGCATGGTCGCCCCCCCTTTCTTTCTTTCTCTCGGTCCCACCCAGTGAGCGGAGCGCGGATGCGCTAGAAGCGGGCGTGTGCGCTGCAGCAAGAGCAGGGGCGTCAAGTGCCCTAAGGCTTGTGCGCCTTTATGGCTTGGGGGCCTGAGCCTTAGGGCTTGTGCGCTTTCTTTGGGGCCTTCTTTTGAAGCTCCCTAAAGAAATGGATCAAAAAAAGGGGGGGACTTCCGCAACGGGCTATGCCACCCATTACTTATGAGGGAAGTCGCATCCGTCCCATCGCAAGCACCTACAATGTCATGATCACATTGGTTTACCCTTTTTTCTTTGGTAGTTCAACGGACGGTCGCCCCTCCAACAATAAAAGGTAGAAAAATGGAAACTTCTCTGCCATTTGGATCGGAGAATTTATGGAGGAAATCGGGTTTTAAATTTCCAGAAACCGCACGATTATATAGCCAAAGGGAATACGCCGCGCCTAAAATCATCCCAAGCGCTGCTAATGTGGCTACTAAGCTATTTCTTTGGAAAGCTCCTACTAAGATGGGAAATTCCCCGATAAAGCTGCTAGTACCAGGTGAACTCATATTGGCCAAAGTGGAAGAGAAGGAAATGGTAGGGAGATTCGGCATGGTGCTCACTAAACCTCCGTAATATCTAGCAAGTCGAGTCTGATGTCGGTCATATAGAACACCAACACATAGAAAAAAGGGCTGAAGGAACCGGTCCATGACTTGACATCGGTGGAATGCTACCTCCAATTCCCTGTATGTTCGATAGAGCCAAATATTCCCCCCACTGATCGGAGTACGCCGATTACCCCCGAACCGTACAAGATAGTTACCACCTATCATACGGCTTTCTAACTCCACTTCTTTTTCTGGTCGTTCCGCTCTGTCGGATCGATGGTTGTATAAGAGATCTTTAACCCCTCGACATTTTTGACAGAATGGTTCCTGCTTCCTACCCATAGTTAGCATGTATCTCCCCGGGTCATACTTGAGTATCACATCGTAGACCCCCACCCCAACTCTATCTTCCTTATCAGTGAACCGGAACATAGTGCATAGGTACTCTTCGGTGCAGCGGGGGCGAGACGACGTGACATACTACGATCACGTACAGAAGTGCTGCCCTTCGGCTCGGCAATATGGAACCTCTCAACTGCTCCCGTTCCTTTATGGGGGTCCTATCGGGATAGGTAGGCCCACGCTTTCCCCTCCCCCCGACCGATCAGTAGTTCCCCACGGCTGACAAATAGGAGTTTAGGCCGTAAAAGAAAGGCACCGCCCCCCCTTCCCCCCCACTGGGATTTTGCTTTCCTTATCTACGCGCGCACAGCGTCAGCACTGGCGAAAAAGAGGTCGGCTTTACTTAGAGTGCCTTAGGGCTTGTGCGCTAGAAGGGGCGGGCCGGGTGCTTGTGGGCCCCCCTCTGCTGCAAGTGCTTGTTGGACCCCCACCCCTGTTTCCCGAGAGGGGGCCGGGCTGTGTTTCCCCAGCGGCCGGCCAGTGGCGGCAGAAAACGAACTCGGGTGGGCTCCGCGCGGTTCGCGTTTTCTTGTTAAGAGAGCTTCTCATTCTCTTATAGAAGCCCGCGTCCACGCCGGGGACGGGTAAAGCCCAGCGAAGCAGCAGGGAGCACTGAGCAATGGGGGGGGGGATGAGGGCGACTCCGCCCATGGGTTGGACCACACCACAGGCTGAAGTCCTTCCACGACAGGAGAAGGGCAGCGTCCTCGTTGTCGGACCGGAACAAGAAAGGGGAGCTAGTCGTTGGAGGGAAGACAAGGCTCGTTCCGTGCGACTCCACAGAAGAGTACGCGCGCTAGCGCTTATAGCAGCCAGTGAGCGAGCGCATCCGCGCTCCGCTTCGCGCACTTCTATCGCACAAGCCCCCAAGCCTACAATTGCAATAGGTGCTTCAGCCCTATTGGGCCCTCTTGTGTAAAGGCGCTTTATAGGCAGGCTTCTCGCTCTATTGCGACTTTGGGCGTGTGCGCTAAAACTACATAACTGCGCGCCTTACTATACTAATAGGACTAGCGCGCGCATCCCAGCTGCTTGCTGCTTTCTGTTCCAGCGGAGCTCGCTGCCTCCCCACCCTTGCTTAGCATTCCACTTGTGATCCTGGATGCAGTGGAGGATTTTGAGAAATGCGCCCGAATGTCCCCCTCCCCCCATAAGACCCTACTTCTCTTTCCCCCCTCGAGAAAGAGAAAGAAAAGAAGAAAGGATTGATTCTCTTCTTTCATGTGAACGGCCCTATCTTGTATCGAATGGTTTTGCGTGCTATACACCACGTTGAGAAAGACCAAGCTCCTATGTACCGTACCATTTGGGTACCTCTCGAAAGGGGGGGTGCTCCTTATGATGCGGGGCTGGATCAAAGCTGTCCGAAGTGCAATGACGGGGTAAACTCGGACTCGGATAGGATAGGATTGTGCGTGCCGGGCCCTTCGGGTGTCCATATTTTGGCCGAATTCCCCGTACCGTAGGCCCGCGCGGCCGTCATCTTTTTTGACGTTCCACCGCTGTTACGCCAGAAATCCAAGGTTCCACACGAGCTCCCGTTCTGCGGCGTGGTGGCAGGACCGCTAGGGGATTGGCTCCGGGTGTAGGTAGGGTCAAATCCGCAGGGGTCATGCAAATACATAGGCCCCTTCCCTTCTGCCAAGTAGTTTAGAAGGCGCTTTCCATTCTACGGTCCCTCGGAGCGAAGGCTTAGGCAGGTAGTACGGGCCCTCTGACTTCCAGCTATGTGCTGTGCGGCTCCCGCGAAGCGAATGAAGGGAAGCTCGAAGAGCTTTCTCCGCCAGCGGCTTATGTAGTGGTCGGCTTCACACAGCCAGCGCTCACGCCAGCGAGCGAAGCGCGGGTGCCACTATTGCTACAAGGTGCCTAAAGGCCCAAAATAGCAAGAGGGGGGCACTTGCAGCACACGCCCGCGGCCTCTGCTGCTCCCCCCCCCTTACTGAACTTCACTTAGTAGTCGGCATTCTATAAGCGACTTGTCGAGTCTACGAAGCTTTGCTTATTGTAGTCGGCCCGTAATGCCTCCCTTCATTTGCTTGCCTCCTTCCAGCCCAGAATGCTTGGCCTCCTGCGCCAAGTCGATCTTTTAGGTTTTAGGCTTGGCTTCGTCCCGGAAGCGAAGCTTCTACGACGAGTCGCTTCTCCCCTTCTCCACTCTCTCCGGCGGAGAAAGCTCTTCGAGCTTCCGGGTGAGCTTACGCTTACTCTCAGCCTCTTTGATTGGTAGGCGGGCGGGATAAGCCCCCTACTTAAGATTCTGAAGGGTAACCTGAAGATTATGTCGTGACGCTTTGGTTAGGCCGACTACTCTACTACTACTATAGGCTACTTCTAGCTTCTATAGTGGCCCTGGGGCTTTGGTGTAGTTGTAGTTTGTATTGGTACTGAATGAACATATCAAACAAAGGCGAGCAGTATAAGCCCTTCGTAGGCCTGGGAAAAGCAGCGAACTCTATAAGCTAGGGCTTTGTTCACCTTTGGACACGAACACTATTCCGTTCTCAGCGGAAACCCGCCTTAGAGATTGAACGTCGACTTATCTTATTGCCATTCAATCTAAGACAGCGCTGATAGCTTGTAGTCAACAGCCCCTTATGAAACCGAAAGCAGCCTTTGGTACTTAAGTAGTTAAGGCGAACAGCCCCTTGCTACTATGATAGAGAGCCGTCTGCTTGTTGCCAAACCAACCCTGTTCGCCTTTCTTTTGAATCAAAGTAGGGCGAGCAGAGCGTACCCTATAGGGCAAAGCAATAAAAAGGCCTTTTTTATTGAATCAAAGTAGGTCGCGACTGTTGTATTGTAGTCGGTCGGGGGAAGCTACCGCTTCTACGACAGCTCCGCTTCCTCGTCTTGCTTCTGGCAAAGCTTCTACTTTGCTTGCTTCTCTCGCGCTTGCTTGCGCGAAGGCTTAGAGTCCTTTTCGCTAGGTCCAAAAGCTTCCGTCAAAGCGAAAGATCTGATCCAACAGAAATCCCGCATATTGAGCGCAGCTGATATGCGGCTACGGCTAGGCGATCATATCATGCCATATAAAACATCATTATGGATAGAGAGATCCCCTTACAGATAGAATAGATGTTCATGGATAGACAGACATTCCATTGATTCACGAAATGGCTCGTCGATCCAAATGATTCATTCTTCTGGTCTCTCCGCCCCCCGCCCCGAAACTGACCCACGGCACAGCGCCCATTCGCTTCGCGCGCGGGAAGGCAACGAAGTTCAGTTCAAGAGACCGCAGAGCAGAGGAGTGGAGCAGCCGCGACACGAAGTTCCTTACCTTAGCTGGATCTCGCTGGTGCCACCTATACGGTAGGTAGGCGGCGGATGTGTGACGTTTGGAGTTGTCGTTCGTGCACCTGTCCCCAATGGAAGAATGAGTGATCCGTTCCCCTGCGGATCATGGCCTTACCACTCGGTCCCCGATGGCCAGCGGGGGATTCGGTATAGCAGCTCACGTTCGTTTGCGCAGCGCGTTCCCGCTGGACTGGACACGTGTTAGCTGTAGGAAGTATGGTTCCGAAAGTGACTTTGGTTCGCCAGTTCAGGCTCAACTCCTCGCTTTACGTTAGCGGACCTACAGGTCGGGCCGGGGCGGAGCACTCTTTCTTTCTGTGTGGGACGATGCCGGGGAGATAAGGGAATGCGTCGAGGCGGCGAACAACAACAACACAACTACATTTTAGCTTTTCCCTCCATGAGATGAGCCCTGTGCATTGGACCGATGGATAAGAGAACGGAGCTGGCCCAAAAAGCGCTTGGGCGCTCTACGTACGATGTAGACTCCATCAGATACATATCTTCTTT
The DNA here is from genome assembly GCA_019845555.1 of Aristolochia fimbriata. Classification (NCBI taxonomy): domain Eukaryota; kingdom Viridiplantae; phylum Streptophyta; class Magnoliopsida; order Piperales; family Aristolochiaceae; genus Aristolochia; species Aristolochia fimbriata. The sequence goes on along the minus strand of JAINDJ010000009.1, from coordinate 151,755 downwards.
CTGATGGATCCAGAATAGTGCGATATCCTCTCCTATCAAAAGATAGGAGAGCACCCTTATTATTGATAGATTCCCTCTCTATCCATTCCTACTCTTTCGATCTATCAGAACAGATCAGGCCATCTATCAATCGATTTGAAAATAGCACGTTCATCTCGCTTTTCGTTCATTTCCGCCACGCCATAATAAGAAGCAGGCGAAGCTGCTAGAAGCGCTCGCTTCTAGCCCTTGATTTCTTATTCACGAATGAATTGGAAAGCCAACAGAAAGATTCGATTCTGACCTCGTCTAGCGCACAAGCCCTAAGTAGTAAGAGGGCACTTTTGAAAGGCCCTTGTAGCGATAGGCGCTTCAAGCCGCAGACTTCGTTGGCTTAGAGTGCCCGCGGGCTTGTGCGCTAGGCTAGCACACGCCCAAAGTTGCAATAGGCGCTTAGGCGCTTGCCCGGCCCTCTTGTGTAAAGGCGCTTTATAGGCAGGCTGCCTCTGCAGCTGCCTGCGCGTAGGACCGTCCCTCACTCCCGTCCCGGGGCGCTAAGGGGGTTTCGTTTTTGGAACAGACGGCTGTGTTTTGCTGACGCCTCGAATCAAGCTTTTGTTGCGACATGCTATGTTTTCTCCCCCATTGCTAGTAGGTTGATGGGTCGCACGCCCGGCACACATGTTTTGGCCTTGTGTGTCCATAACTCAAAATAGGTGACCTAACGGCCGCCGCCCGACTAGACATACCCATAGTCACCAGATTCATATGGGCTACTGGGGAGTGGGCAATGATCTTCTTAAGATCGATCTGTCTTGAAGTGGTCGAGGGAGTATATATTATAGCAATCGCGCTTGGAGTATAAATGAAAGGAGTGGAACAAAGTGTCGCTTCGGGAAACATGGGTATTGAAAATCTTAAAAACCCGTGGGTTCCCAATTTTAAAGGAATTCCTGCCAAGATGACGGATCCTGCCGTAGGTGCCTCTACATGAGCTTCGGGTGACCAAATATGAACTGGTACCATAGGCACTTTGACGGAGAAAGAAGCGAAAAGAAGCAATCCATAGAAAGATTTGGCGCCGCTCACTAAATTCTGTGGTTAATAAGATTTGTAAATCGGTGGTTCCTGTTTGGAGAAGAATCAACGGAATAGCTAATAGCATAAAACGGATCCAAGTGAAGTATATAGGAAAAACTGATATGCTGCCTTGATCTTTCTTTGTCTCGAACCCCATACCCCTATAATAATGGTAGAGTAAGGGGCGGCCCCAAAGCGGAATTGACCAGTGGTGGTTGGTCGAAGCTCCAGTAGGTAGCCACTCCCTTCTCAGGGAACCGTACGTGAGACTTCCGCATCATACGGCTCCGTCCCGAGCTTCCGTCGTCGGCCCTTGTCATTAGACCACTTTCTATGCATGTCTTTTCTGCCTTTACTCTCGAATCTTTTGCTTCTCGGGTGGTGGCGAACTATGCAGCTTGCGTTGCGGGAGATGCCCGCCCGTACGGCCCGGCCTCTTTCCCGCCCGAAAGAACCGCTCACTAGCTAGCCGGACTAGTGGGAGG
>JAINDJ010000009.1:132711-140211 GCA_019845555.1 Aristolochia fimbriata | reverse complement strand
TGGTGGTGCCGAGGCGCTAAAGTACGCACAACACACAAAAGGTGTAACCGGGAGCGAGAGAACTGAGAGCGGCTTGCTTGCCGCAAGAAAAAGGCGAGGTGAGCTGCATGCAAGGGTGAGGTCTTTGTCAATTTCTTTTTTCCAAAAAAAGGGCTTGGGATACTAAGTGCTGAATAAAAAGATGCAGACACAGTGGTGGACAGCTCCAAAAAGAAAACACGTCAAAATATATTCAAACCACACTTCACACGAACCAACTTCCCATTTTCCAAGAGCCAGTACACTAGGTTTTGGCCCATACATGCAAACATCAAAAATCAAACCAAACTCAGATAGTTAGCATAGATAAGGAGTCTATCTCCAGTAAGCATCGGAGTAGATCTCCACTAAAAAAAGACAAAGAACACCATACATTAAAACACACTACTTTGCATCTACAGACACTTATTTAAACCTTATCAAACTCAAAAGAGTCGACGGACTCTTCTATTCTAGTCTCCCCCCCCGGTCACGGAGGCAGGCGCCCCCGCACCACGAGCTCCCTTTGTTCCTCGAGGAGGGCCCTCTTCCTGTCTTCCAGACCGCGAATGCAGTCCCTAATAAATAGCATGACTCTGCCAACGGCCTCAGGATCGAGAGCAGGCAGATGCTCCCAGAACAGACCCAGCCTTTGCTCCAATTGGAGCTTCTCGTTTTCCACGCTTTCAATTTCTTCTTGAATTCTTGAAAGTCTTTCAGCGATATCCATGGCTAAAGCTCTTTCTTGCCGACTTCTAAGGCCCCCGTCTCCCTTTGCCAAATAGAGACTGAAAGAAGCTTCTATTTATAGGCGTTGGAGGCCCTTAACCCTTTCTTCTTATTAGTAAGAATGATTGTCTTGGTTCCCCTAACAAGGATCATTTCAACCCTGGCTTTTCATTAATATTGAACCAGATCCACTAGATTTGAGTGCGCTGAAGAATTCTCTCCGTACGGATTGGGTACGAAAGGCCCACCCCAAAAAGCGAAAAAAATAGTCCTTTCTTTTTTTTCGCGGGTATCGCCACGCGGTCCCGATCACTCCCTCAGGAATAGGAGGCAATAATAGAGCGCACATCAGAGAGTACTCCCCTTTTTCTTTAATAATAAGGCAGGGTTTTCCAAAGCCCCTTTCTTAAGAGATAGAGCAATCCTCACTCGACAGCTCAAAGCTGACCAGTACAAAACCATGTGATCCGTCCTCGTTTACGTATCCCACTGGCTTCGTCGTACCCTTACTACTCCTCGTTCACTGGCTTCTAGTTTTCTTTTTACTGGCTTATTTGTACCCAGCTACATGATGGAAGTCCCTCGGCCAATCCTTACTCGACAGCGTAGTCCTTTCTCACTTCGATCGCCTCGGGATAGTTAACATTTCACGAGAGTGGAAGAGCTTATTTCACACAGAAACCAATCCGAAAAGAAAGATATGAAAAAGATCACCTCGCCCCCACCCATTCTTTGATTGGTGAAGCGGCGAGTCTTTCTCATGCCTGTTGAAACTAAAGGCATGAGAAAGAGTAGGAAGCATGAGATAATGAAACTTTTCTTATACTGGGAATGGAAACATGTGAATAGTCAGCAGCCTGAACCCTAACCCTTATTCGTTTACCAATCACGACTACTGATGTTAAGTGAAGAACCCCTACTATAAGTAAGGGCACTTTCAATGCGAGATATTATATCTATCTTTTATGAAAGGTAGGGTAAGTAGGAATGGAATAGGGTGAGCATGTGTTAAGCATCTTGCTAAACTCTCACATTGAGAATCTTATTTCATGGCTCAGCCCCAATCAATCAGTCTTCAAATCTCATCTCTTTCAGGATCTTTCTTAGGCAAGGTGGACCAGCCCAGTAGGACTCTTTGGGCCTTGCTTTCTAGATCAACTATAAGATAAGAAAGAAAGAAGTAAATAATAGCTTGAGACCATTCCATTAGACTCTCATGTGATGTTATTGATTATTATACGCAATTAGTCAAGGTCGTTTTTGAGTGAGTTTGAAACTATCTTCCGTAGGTCAAGGGAAATGAACAAGACGCAGGGAACACTGAAAGCAATTAGCTGGCGCAGCTTTACAATTATGGGCTTGATTTGCCTTCGGCGCTCCCCAACTCAACCTCACAAGCGAAAGCGGAAAGCAAGTCATTATTGCCCTATCCCTATTAAGTTAAGTAAGTTCTCCTCTTAGATGAACTATGGAGAATTGACAAAAAGGGGAATCGAGGGTGCGAGCTAAGCTAAGCAAGCCGAAACATCAACATCACCCTCAATAATCAAGTTAACAGAAACGGAAACGAAAGCAAGCTTTTTTAGGATAGGCCTCTTAATAAGCCAGCAATGAGCGTCAAGCGCAATTAGTATTATGAAAGTTAGGGTGAAAGCTTAAGCGCAGAGCGGTAAGTCTTGATTGACCGGATGAAGAGAATGAACCTTTTGGAAGGAAGCTTAGTGTGGGGGCAGCAAGTCAAGCACAGCTATTAGTTTACATGGCCGGGATGACAGGAAAAAGCCTAAGCAAGCTGAAAGGTAAGCATCAGCAGGAGAAACAAGCGCAGCGCCCAAGGTGGTGGTGTTACAGGGGGCAGCTAATAAGGGTTGAGGGCTCGGCAAGCCTGGAGCTTAGGGGCGGAGCTGAAACTCAAACCAGCTTACGAGCAAAGAAGGGTTAATGGGCGGGTAAACTTCCACTCCTAGAACTTACTTGATAGGGGCTGTGGGTGGGGTTTGAGGGGAAAGCTAGCGAGACTATAAAGAGGCGGTCTCTAAAGAATTCACCAAAGGTAGGAGATATAGATCATGACTAATGGAATCGAGAGGAAAGTCAACTACTATATTATACAAAGGTTCAAGTGAGTTAAGAGTTCCCTCCTGAGGAAGCTGATGAGTTTACCAATCACACATGCTTATAGTTATGCAGCGAAAGGAAAGCGAAAACCCTGACTAGATGGGGCCGCTGGAAGTCGTTATTGACCCTAACTCATCTTAAGTAACCTAGGATGGGGGGTAACCTAAGATTACTGGATGGGGGCAGGCGATTGAGAATGAGAATAGGAAAGTCAACTACTATACAAGAGAAAGCTAATGAAGAGTGAGCAAGTGCAAGTGAAAGCGAGCTCAGAGTTGCTTTCTCTCCTTTCTTTTTGAGCGCATAGTCACGGCACTTGAGAACTTCTTGCTTGACGCTTTGAGGCGAGAGATCAGAATCGGACCCCGTAACCTGCGAGCGAGGGGCTGTTACTAGGTGGGGGGTACAGGGGTGGATGACAAGGAAAGCTGACTTTTGGGGGAGAGGTGCGGGTGCGAGAAAGAAGCAATTCTCGGGCTTAGCGGGGGTGTGACAGGGGCGTCAAGTCAAACCACTTAAAGCACCAAGCGAGGAGCAGAAAGCTAGAGCAAAAAAAATGAGGGGAAAGTACGCTAAAGCAAGCTTCAAGCGAAGGAAAAGAGAGATCCAGTAAGAGGCAACCCTCATCCACCTAGAACAGATAAGTAAGGAACGCCCTCACAGGCCTAGTAAGGAGGAAAAAAGCGCAGCCAGTAAGTAAGTAGAGGGAAGCTATTAAGTCAAGCCGCCCTAAGACACCTAGGGAAAGTGAGTAAGGAAAGCGAGGCAAAAGCTTTACTAGATGAGCGGAAAACACTTGAAGCTTATTCGTAATCACCACTTGAAGTTATGCTTACAAGTAAAGGGCTTACAGGGGAGCGCGAGGAGATCACGAATCTCAAGCAAACAAGCGAGACGAGAAGGTAAGGGCAAGGAAACGAAATCAAGCTTCAGCTGAGGACTTATACTGAGACTTCAGCTTCCACTTATGCTTAAGCTTCGACTTCGACTGAAACGGAAACATCAAGTGTTGATTTGCCTAACTCTGATTAAGAGACCCTCTATACCTATTGTAGTAAGCACTTCGATTAACTCGACTTAAAGGGGCCTTTGATTCTTTAACTAGATAAGATAAGAAGAATCGAGATGGAGATGGGAAAGTGGTGTGAGCCCCGGAAGCTTTTGAGCAGAGCTGGGTTTGGTGTTTTCACTGGGCGAGGTGCATTCTTTAGAGGAAAGTCAACTTACTATACAAGGCTCAAGTTCAAGTGAGCGAAAGGAAAGCGAGCGCTTACTTATCTTATAAGCCGAGCTAAAGGCAAGCCTGCAGCGAAGGGAAGGGGAGGGTTGAGGGTTACTAACAAGATGGGGTCCGGGGTTCACTGGGGTTGAGCGGAAAGCACTGCCCCTAGTAAACCCGTGCGCCTGTAAACCAAACCCCATCTAGTGCCCTGCCTTCGCTTTCCGCTTTCAGTGCTTTACTTAATAGCTTGCTTTCAGTGCTTCCGCAGCTCCTTTGGTGAATTGAGAATAGTTCATCTAATAAGAGTGAGGGGAAAGTGAGAGCCCCTTGATCGCTTTATAGTAGGGCTAGCTTGGTGCTGCGCTTGCTTTCGTTTCCGCTCATCGTCGCTTGTGAAGTGCTTTCCATTCAATTAAAATCTTGATTCCCTTGGGTAAATAGAAAAGAAAAGAAGAGTGCGGGAAAGCCTTACTTCATATTGCTTCCAGCGCTTATAGTTGAAGCTTGCTTTGCCTCGCTTAAGCAGCTTTCCTTAAGAGCTCCACTCCTTTTTTGCTTGACGTGCCCTAAAATTTATTCACATGTGAACTTGAAATGCAAATGATAGATGTCGATTCTAAAGAGATTGCTTAGATTACATAGTCAAATTGGCTTTCGCTCTCCAGAAGAGATCTTATCCTACCACTCATCAAAGAGATCCATTGGGAGTGAGTGTGAGGGCAGGCAGGTCAGGAAGACTTCCAGCGCGTAGATAGCATCCCCATCTAGTTTAGCTTGCCATGGTTGATAAGAGTGGGGTAAATCAAGACTTTCAGTTGAAGTTGATGCTTGCTTGCCCTCAACCCCTGTAACCTCCCTATAAAGATAGGCTTGCGCTTGCTTTCCTTGTGTGGGTTGATAGGGGTTTAAGTTCAAAGGTTCATTCACTTGATAGTTAGGGGTTAGGTGGGTCAATACTTCCAGCAGCCCTAACCTAATAGCGCGCGCTTGCGCTACCCTCCCTAAGCCCTGCCCGCGCTTTCCGCTCATCGCGTTTTGCTTGGAAGTGCCCTCAGCCCCTGCCCTCTTCCCCATCTAGTAAGGCTCTCACTTGCTTTTGCTTGCTTGCTTTGCTTGATTTGCTGCATTCACCCCACTATAAGCGCCAGTAAGGCTTTGGAACACTTGTTGCAGCCGCTTTGACTTTGACGAAAGAAAGATCGACCCCTCACTCAATCGCCGGGAGGTGGGGCTTTTGGTGGGCACAGGTAAGGACACGTCAATAGTTTGGAATACTATTAAGGTTTCGAAGTTGACAGGGGATCAGTTCCCTTGGCATCCCGGTTCCAGTTCACTCGAGATCCGTGCTCAATGCTCTACTCAATCGGTATGGGCTCAAGGCTCAACGCGATAAGGGATCATAGGGAATGGTATCGATCTAAGCTAAGGTATGGGCTCCACGCTCTACCGTATTCGAGGTACAAAGGCGATCAAGCAAATGAGATGAAAAGGTATAAGGTGGGCGATGGGGCAGGGTGCTCCGCGCTCTAAGCATAAAGACCCTCTTTCTTAGGAAGACTTCTTTCTTAACATGTTAACTTAACTGCAATAAGGGAAGGTCAAGTGCACGCTAAGGGGTACGATAGCAATCCGCGCTAACAGGTACTAATGAGTCATAGGCTCATGGGACAGGCGCTAAGGGAATCAAATTAGGAGTTGCAGGCAGGGGCATGAAACCTATCCGATATCTTTTAGTTTTCAATCTATAAGCTCTGGAACCGAACCATATGGACCAATCAGGCAGGATTAAGGCCTGCCATGGCTTTCAAGCTGTCGGGTGACGTTGAAGTGACGATCCAGTAGCTTGAACAACTCCAGGAACAGGATTTCTCCTCAAAGGCAAAGTCCGTGTTCGCTGCGCTGGAACGAGCTGGTCGAGAGATGCGCAGTGGGAAATCACTTCAGTATGGGGTGGAAGGTTCTTGCCCCTTGCTATGGGATTACTAATCTAGAGAAGCGAGCAGCAGTTTTAGGGACAGGCTGGCCCCTGGGACTCCGTCCACAGCGAAAAGAGCACTATTTCTTCCCTTCCAACCTCCCTTACAAAATCCCACCTTCTACCCTATATTCTAGATTCTAGCCTCGGTTTTTTGCCTTTGTTTCAGCGCTTGTTTCAGTCTTTTCGGATGATTAAGTGGGATCCGTTAGCTCTTTCTAAGGCATGGGTTCAGTAATAGTGAAATGGGTTGCCCACGGAAGGTTAAGGTCAATCAACTAGATCAGCTCTTCTTATCCGGTACCTAGCCCTTTCATCTGAGGCTTACCAGTGCCTTTATTCGGATAAGACCTCAACCTAAATCAGCTTTCAGGGCGGTAACTCAATCCTTTTCGTCTACAGCAACGAGATCTCTATTTAAAAGGTTATTACGAAACTCGCGTTCCTTGGGATGAGAATAATTCCTTGTTCTTAGGCTTCTGGTAGTGTGTGAAGATTTCCTTTGTGGGGCAAGCAGGCGAAGCCTTCAATGTTGGAGACTGAGCTTCCCCTTTTGTCGTCTTAGTCGTAGTAGTCGGCATTCTGGTAGGAATGCCTCCTTGATCGAAAACCCGGCGCGGCGTTAAGTACCAGAGTCGGGATCAGGTGTCTGATACTGCTGTTAAGGCTGTTCATGCCCTTCTTTTTCTTTCGTGGCCAGGGAAAAGAAGCGGAGGAGTTTCGGGAACAAAGCCCCGGATTTCAAAGTGCAGCCCTATACTATAGTATAGTATCTTTTCCCTATCTAAGCTATATCAACATAGCCCACTATAAAACTCATCCGCTTGTCAATTCTTGGTGTAATACTCACTCGTAAGTGATTGGTGTCTGAATTTCTCACTGATCAGGTGTGATCCGTCTCATCCATCTAAGAATGGGAATTCCTCTTCCAACTCGTCGGAATGGGCGTTATGGCAAAGAAGAAGAAAAAAACTACTGAAGAAATTTGTCCAATAGTCACAAATGGTGCCTCCACAGGTTGACATCCGATCCAACCTAGTAGTAAGCGATCCGCCAAAAGCAACCAAAATATTCCTTGGTGAATCGGGCGAAAACTTGAACTACGCACATACATACTTTTAAAAAAAGGTAAAGCAAACAGAGATATAAAAACTGGTGCTATTGCGGCTACACCTCCCGATTTGTCAGGTATACTGCGAAGAATGGCATAGATCGGTAGGAAATACCATTCCGGCACAATATGAGGCGGGGTGGGCATCGGATTAGCAGGTATATAATTGTCGGGATGCCCCGAAACATTAGAACTAAAAATCAAATTGAAAAAAAAGATAGCAAAAGCTTCACCAACCTACTAAGATCCTTTATAAAATAAGAATTAGGAGCAATTTTATCCAAATCTCTGAATGTACACCTAATGGATTATTTGATCCATATTGAT
>JAINDJ010000009.1:125000-132611 GCA_019845555.1 Aristolochia fimbriata | reverse complement strand
TTTCATAAAAGAAAAAAAGTCATTCAGACCGATAACGTCTCGAGTAGAATTGTCCAGTCTTGCCCCAGGTCACGGTAGACCCTATTGAATGACAAAGGATAGACTAGACTGGACCACATTTACCAATGAATCCAGAGATTTATCCGACATGGATCGATGTATCTCCAGAAAAGAAAAGATAGATAGGTATATGTCTATCTCTTTCGAAAGAGAAAGATTTCAAATTCTTAATAGATAATAAAAAGAATCAAGAAAGAGTCCATATCCTATATCGATCATAGGATCACTCTATGAATAGGTCAATTCTCTGTGACCTCCCCACCGTTCACGACATCCCTTGCTTCTCTTCTCACTGCGAACGGCTCCTCGGTGGAGGTAGAAGCGCTGGTCCCCTTCGGTCAAGTGCTTTGCCTGCTGTTACCTACCGTAGGGACCTCCGTCCCCGAAGCGAAGAAAGAGGAGCAGGAACAACAGGTTGTCCTCTCCCGGCCCAGTAGTTCCGCAACTACTACCGTGGTTGTTGCCAACGGGGATCCCCCATTCCGAAAGGTGACGGGGCCGGCCGTGAGGTCCAAAGTTGTATGCCACTGCTGTGGTGCCGATAGATTGACTACTTCAGCGCCGTTATCGGACATTGCAGGCTGAGCATCTATTTCTCGTATCTCGCTCCACACCGATAAGAGGGATGTGTACCTCCAGCAACAACAAGAATGGAACCATAGGCTCCTATGCTGGGAGCATCTCGGGGTATAGGTCTAACCACCCCAACTCCCCCCGTTTCTGGCATGCTATAGTTCTTATAGTCTCGACGGCGGGAATGGGAGATTACCGGTAAGCCAGATGCTTCGCGAACCACCGGTACATTTCGTTGCACTTTAATCACCCTCGTGAAGAGGCGCACTCCATACCATTGATGTCCAATAGCTTTGATAGTAATGGCTGGATCTACTACTACCTCGTCCATTGAGTATAACAAAGCAAATGATGGTATAGCAATGAACATCAGGATGATACTAGGAAAGATGGTCCGAATAATCTCTATAGTAGTTCCATGAACAATCCGGAAGCGGGATTGGATTAGTTTGATAGTCGAAATGCCATAAAGTGCGAACCAACATCCGTGATACGAAAACTAAAATCAGAATGAGGAAGAATAGGATATCGTGATGCAAGTCAATTATTCCTTGCATCATAGGTGTAGCTGCGTCTTGAGATCCTAATTGCCATGGTTCCGCAGCATCACAAGGAGCGATTGTGAGGATGAGCAATAGCCATTCATGAACAATCATTTGGTTTGGTGCATTCAAAGACTGCTCTGCTCCCTAAAGAGAAAAAAAAAAAGATAGACTTGCTCAGGAAGACTTGTTGGAAATCGCCGGTTGGGTTGGTCCGACCAAGAAAGAAAAGGGGATGCACCCTTTCGAACCATGTCTCTCGGAGAAGCTTTTTCACGACTCTCTCCTCGAGGTATGGTTTGAGTCCTGGTTAAAAACTCAGTTAGAAAAGAGAGAAATTCTTCCTCGGGTGAGGGTGGAGGCAGCTAACTCACTCCAATGCCTTCCGAGAGGCGGTGCACGTGGGAGCGAGGAAGAATAGAGATCTCGTTCTTTTCTTTCTTTTTTCTTGCATCTTCCCCTTCCTGGCATAGACACCAGCTCTTCTTCGATGAGAAAGATGCACCCTGGCGATGAGAGAAAACCGCTCTTGAAACTAGTATAGATCTGCTTTATATATGACATAAAGAATGGAATTTCATCCACGTTCGAATTGACATCAATAGCCAAGCGAACGAACTACCGCGACGCGAGGTCGATGTCTCTCCTTCTTCGTCTTTAGAAAGCCGATTAGTTCACAGGCGAAAGAGGAAAGGTGCTCTGCTTATCAGGCGCCTTTACGACGGGAGCGATAGCCAAGTTCTTTGTTCGCCAGACTGAGGTTACTTCCTTTCGAGAAGAGGGGTCGCGAGACCTCCCAGACGAGTGCCAAGAGACGAGTGTGTGAAGCAAACGCACATCGAAACATTGGTTCGTGTCGGGCTGTCGTTCTTTATCACAGGCGCATGATTGGATACGCGTTGCCGCCGGGATGTGACTAGCATGCGAAGGGGAGCCTGGATGGCAAGCGATAGTTCAAGTCAGTTGACTCTACTCTACGATGCATCGAGGTCTCGTATCTACCGATATAAAAAAAAAAGATGCAAAGAAAAAAAAAAAGGGGCAAGGCCTCAGTAAAGATGCTTCACCAGGCTTGATTATGCACTAGAAAAGCTAGATTCTTCTATGCAATTGCCGAGCCTTTCTCTTTTTCTCAGGCTGGACTCAACGCCTGCTAGTGTCGCGCCGACCCGATTTTCACGCTAGACCTATTATAGGATCAAACGAAGACCGAAAAAGTGAGTGACCGCCACTCGCTGACTATCTTGATGCGCAACACGACCTCGATGCGCGCTACCTTGATGCACTCGTTGTCACCGCAGACCAAGGGTGCCATGCTTTTTTTTATTCTACGATGAAATTCTTCTGTCACATCTCGCACTTGTGGAGTGAAGTGCTCACGCACGGAACGATTCCCGAAGCACCTACTTCGCATCTCGCTATTGCTCTCGGAATTCGCACCTGAAACGCTCGCGAGACAAAAAACGACTTTCACACTTGACTCACACCTGCGCGTCTCGAGATTCGGATGGCGGAGCGACTTTTACACTCCGAAACCGAAAGGCGCATCTCTTTTAGCTCGCGAAGTGTACAGCGAGTGGAGGAGTGCGTAAGCACGGAACGAGGCCTTACACTGACTATGGATGACTCGCTCTTTCCGCTCGTTGCTCGCATTACCGCCGGAATTCCCGGGAGTTCAAATAGAAGGATCTCCGAGGGCTATTCTAGAACGAGATTGAACTTCTCATGGGGATTTGCCCCAACCCGCCCAACGGAAGTATGAATGGAAATCAAAGTAGTGCTTAGTCCATATGGAGGAGGTAGAGTAAGTATAATCTATTGGTGAGGAGCGTAGCATACCAAGATGCTTCTATTTATAGATTTTGATCAGAGAGAGGCTGCTGAGGTATCTAGTGGGTGCTGTTTAATCAAAATACGAGGAGAAAAAAAAACCTCTGTCTCCCTCTGGGTTGGTTTGGCGGATATGGTACCAGAGAACATATGCACCAATATGTGTTAATGGGCCGATCTCGCTCGCAGCGCTCACGCCTGCGAGCGAAGCGCGGGTGCCACTATTGCGTAAAGGAGCCAAGGGGCGTGTGCGCATGGCAGCGGCCCAAAGTAGCGCGCTTTATAGCACTCTTGCTATCAGGTAGAACTGTACGCAATTGGAGCCATAAGGGCCCCAGATGCTCCGCCCCGTGTTCGATTGATGAGCCAGCCCTCTACTATGGATTGTTGGTCCGCTGCCCCGCCCTATAGAATGAATAAGGAGAGGCCTATCGATGACCGAGCCACTCTGATACTACTCCTTACCTCACCCCGACCAAAGAGTGATCTTTGAACGCGACTACGCATCCTTACTCATAGTAGAGTGTAAGGTAGGTTTGGGTATAGCAGGACTTGAACCTGCGACCATTAGGTTAAAAGCCCAATGCTCTACCAACTGAGCTATACACCCCAAAAATGAATGGAGTAGTAAATAAGGATTGGTGCGGAAAAGAAAAGAGGGCGGCCCCTCTTCTTCTCATCATATCAAAGGGGCGCGGCTCTGTATGAGGCTCGTACAGCGGAGCAAGTCTGGTCTTGTTTCCACTCATTGAAGATTCTATCTACAAAAGAAGGTCAACGGGGGATACTACAGTAGCTCTCACTGACACCATCTACGAGAAGGTGAGGTCGTCTTTCTTTCCGGCCGCCGTACGGTTCGACCGAGAGGAGCAGTTATCTATGTAATTACGGTCTTTGTTGGCCCCGGTCGAGCACGGCATCGGCGGACTCAAGTCGGACGCCGAAGACGAAAAGCTCTTCCAGTAAGCCCTTATCTGACTTTCAAATAGTCAAGTCTATTAGGTCGTATGAGAAATTCTGGGGTTTAAAATGGAACCCGGCCGAAGACTTTGCTTCGGCTGAGGCCCGCCGAGAAGACACCCTTTATCGGATATCCCACGGAGGCCTGCTGAAACTGACACCTTCTCCTCTTCCTCCTATTCCCTTCGCTTTGGCTTCCATAGTTCGGGCCAAATGGTCTGGACGAAATATGAGGCCTGAAGAATTAGCTCTTAAGGGATATGAGCAAGTCATCCGAGCGGAGCCGAGTCCTTACCGAAAATCAGCTATTTCCTTATTAGTGTGACTTATAATGGAGGGGCCGGCCGCCTTTCGAAGCACTCTGTTTTTCAACAAGGAGAGTTTGCCTTGCTTCAGTTTCAGCTAACGCGCGTTGCTGGCTTCACTTTACGTAGCCCAAGCTACCTTCCCAACCCACCGCCCTCGCCCCATCAACAGCAATCGTCCAGGTATTAAGTGGAGGACTGTTGGATTACAGAATCAATGCTTCAGTGATCCATGGAATCAAGATCATCACTGTGGCGCAAAGTCATTGAGAGGGCCCGACGGGGAGGTTTTGAAATTGTATATTTCTATTTGAATGTGCAAAAGGAACCCATTGAAATAGAGAGCCCCGCGGCCATCCATAAATACTGCTATAAGAGAATGCTTATCTTATCTTATCTTATATATAAGAATAAGGTGATATGATATTTATTTCTATTGAGGTGAACGTTTATAATAGCTAGCTTAACATAATCGACTAGAACGAGGTTATCAACTTGTAAGTCGACGCGAACTACATAGATCATCTTTGCATATAGATAATCTTAGTTGTTAGAGTCGGGCCGCTCGCTCGCGGAGGAGGCCTGAACCAAAAGCTCTTGCTGCTCATTTCGCAGCATTTGTAGCCTCCTCTCGAGGCCCTTTATTCCCTGTTCCATCGCGCGCATGCGGTCTCCTACGACGGCAGGGTTCGCCGGGCGCAGGTGTCTCCAAAAGGCTGTTAAGAGTATCCGGCGGTCGCGCAGGTCGTTCTCTACGTGCTGTATCTCCTCTCCAACTTGAGCGAGCCTTTCTGCGATATCCATAGTTCATCAACCGTGCTAATCAAAAAATTCTGTGATTTTCTTTTAGAGCACGAAGGCTTATCGAGCCTCTATTTATAGAGTGTAGAGTAATCCCGCCATGCGGCACGAATTTGATGGCAGGCACAATCCTTACTAGTTTGCAGCAGTTGAGTACTATCATGCCTGTGTGAACAAACAAACTACCTTGCGAAGCTACACGCCCCCCCAATCACGCTGCCTGTGTGAACAAACAAACTAACTTTGCACAACCAGCTTCATGCAAAGACTGTGGAAAGTATTTAGCTTTAAAATCCCGTGTTTTGAGCCTAATCCCGCAATTGCGCGATGCAAACAAAGGCTGGTGGATCGGCTCAGGAAGTTGAGGTGAAGGGCGGCGAAGGAAGGACTGAACTTGAAATGAAAGCAAGGCGTCGAAGCGTGCTTGGTTGCTTCCAAGTAGTGTCTCCTTACATTACATCTGCTGGAAGGTTCCGCTTTATGAAGGGGCTACTAAATCCTGTTTGCGAAGTGTGGCGCTTGAAGCTTTATCCGAGGGAACCAGTCCTTTCTTTCATCGGCACTTGTTCTGTTTATGTCTTTCTTCCTTAGCCGGGTGAGCTCGCAGCTTAGGGCATTGCGTGTGTAGGGCATCCGTTCGAAAGCGCTTGCTTCCCTCCTTCGGTTGTTGCTTTTAGCGCTTAGGGCTAGGCAATCATAGGACTCTTATTCCACTACTGACTGACTGACCAGAAAGATGGAAGGCAAAAAAAAACTGACTGACCAACCGGAAGGATAGAGTGACTGACCAGAGAGAAGGAATGATTTACTTACCGAAGGGAAGGCAGGATAGCGCTAGATAGAGAGCCGACAACAAGGAGGGAAGGAAGGATTAACTGACTAACCAACAAGAAAGAGAACGCATCTCGCATCGCAGACCTCTCAAGCTTGTTAGGCGTGGTTAGGCGTGTTCTTCTTACAGAAGAACAAGCAAAACAAATCCTCGCCTATCGAGTACCTCTGTTGTTAGACCTGTCTCTTCCCTGCCTTTCAAGGGGTAAGACCACCTCTTCTTTGTTTCAGCCGCCCTTGCAGCCCTGCTACCTTATTCAACGTGGTTTGGCGTGGACCTTTCCTATCTTGGTGCGTGAGGAGTGAGATCTCTTCTCTTTAAGCTTTTTTCTATATAGAAAAAGCAAAATAAAAGAAAATGTTTAATATGTATATATACAAGGGAATGGCAACTCGCCTGCCCCTTGGCGGGAGAATGACAACCTCCCCCTCTTTTCCGGTACCCCTCACCGAGAGACAGCTACCTAACACCTTTTTAGCACCATGCGTACCTTCCCCTTCCGCGCTCTACCAATACTACTTTACAGTACCTTGCCTTACTTTACTCTACGCTCCTGTGCTTAACTTGATACTCAACGGCACATTACATCACTTTACTTTACAGTACTTTACTTCACATTACTGGCAAGATCTTTACAGTACAGTCGCGCAGGGAGCATCTCCTTCTTCGGTCTTCCCCTCTTTCACAGTCAGAGGCGAAGGCCCAGCCAGATTCCCCTTTAGCTGTTAGAGCCGAAGGCAAGCAGTCAGACAAGCCGAAGGCGTTAAGCCTTAGGGCCTTCTTCCACTCCGTGGGAAGGCGAGTATAAAGAAATTGATATAAAAATATATTTTTATATCAATTTGAATCAAATAGTTCTTTTTCGAAGTCTCGGTCTGATAGAAAGTGTGGGGACGAAGGACTGCAACTGAATATCAACAAAATAACAGACGCCTGCAGCCTAGCGCTTCCCTACTATGTGAATTGATTGCTTTCCTTCAGCGGGTCCTACTCATTATAGTTCGATGTGCTTTCCCAGTGGCGCTTACTGTTGCACGGTTCGGGGAGATTAGTCACTGGCTGAGAAAGAGATTGAGCCGAGCTTACTTAGTCGTCCAAAGGCAATGGACCGTTCTTAAGGCAAAAGAGAAGATGTCAGGGCGGGAGGTCTTCGAACCTTGTGACTTCCAATAAGAACAGTTGGTTGGTTGTTGACCAACGGAAAGCAAAAAATGAATCTATTATACCATACCCTTTTTTCCTCTCCAAACAACCAGGAGTTTGTTTTAATTACCTTAGACCAAGATCCAACATTGGAATGGGCTCTATCTAGATAGTAGGATGCTGTTGCTCTTTTGTCTTTCTTTAGAAAGCCCCATAACTAGCTATCTTATCTTAGACAACTAACGCAAGCAAGCCTACTCAACTAATCTCATCTCATAAGTAAACGCCTGTTCGCAACTAATAGAAAAATACAACTACTAGACTAGACTAGTAGTTGAGTGTTCCTTGTTGCTCGGATCTTGCCCGGGTCCGAGCTTCCCAAGCTCCATGCTGTTGGGGAACTCAGCAAGGGTCTTACCACCTTCTTGATTTACTATATTTGAGTCTTTGGGGTACTTTGGGATTATATTCCGCGCCGAGGATTTGTGCTTGTGGGCTGGGGTGAATATAGCAGACCAGCGGATCTGGTGGTCGACAATCATTCGGACTTGGTAAAGGTTGTCGC
>JAINDJ010000009.1:87500-122500 GCA_019845555.1 Aristolochia fimbriata | reverse complement strand
TCCCCCCTAATCTTAGATAGGTCGTCTGAGGGTTCGCCGCGGTTCATTGCTGTGCTTACACACTGGGCTACCCTTCTCCGAAAGCTCATAAGGACCACCTACCACTAGTCTTCGGCCGGAGGGGTTTATTGCACAAAAACGCCGGGACGCAGGCTCCCGCAGAGTCCAGCCCAACGAATGTCAGATGCAAAGCCCCGCACCTCATTAAGATCATATTGGCATACTCTCCCAAAAAAAAAAGAGCAGACCCCATTGAAGACGAGAGTGAGGTACAACAAGGCCATTTCCGTCCACCGCCCTTCTCACGGAGCCGTACGTGGACGTGACCGCTCATACAGCTCCCAGCCAGCAAGCAGTTTGCCTTCCTCTACAAGGAATGGAAGTGTGGATGAATCGACATCAAATAGAGGAATTCTGTGTTGTGTTAATTTTCAGCAATAACATGATAAGAGCATCAAAAAAGAAAAAACACACTAAGGACCGGACACAAAAGAAACAAGAAGAGGGCCGATCCTATGTTCGTTTTCGCCCTGCCCCGATGATGCGCTTCTAGCTCGCGGAGCTACATACCGGAAAAAGAAAAAGACTCTCTCTATGACTTTGAGAAGAGAATCGTTGGTTTGACCGACGAACTACGCGGGAAATACGAGATCTGGGCAAGCCGCTACATGTTCTCCCCTTGCCCTTGAACGATAGAAGAACTACTTATCTTAGATACCGGTCGATCGGTTCGCATCTATGGTCAATCAAATCAATGGGTCCGCGGATCTCTTCTTCTATACGAAAAATCGCCATCTCGTAGCACCACCACGACACCGATTCTCGTTTTTATTCCGAGCCCCCCATGCCGTGACTTCGACTTTTAGTATGATGAATGAGTGGAAAGATCTTTATAGAAGTCCCTCTCCGATCCAACCAAAGAGTTCGTTTCGTTTAGTTTATTTAAGTATATTTATTATCTAAATTATTAGATAGAATCTTATATTATTCATTGCCTTTTTCAGTAGAATCCCCGGTTCCAAACGACAGCGGGTAGCTGCCAAGAAGAATGAATTCCCGAAGGGGTCCAAAAAGACTTCCTTTCGAGTAATACAGGGACGGACTGAGACTCCTAACTCCCGATGCAGGAGCAGGAAGATAAATGAGGAGGAAGAAGCAACGGGGAGTACTCCAGTCTTGAGTGCACTCAGGAATTAGTTCAAAGAGTCAGACTCCTGGATATCTCAATCAAAGAGCTAATCTGACGATACTGCGCGTAGCATCTTCGTCTTAATGAATGCTATTTACTTTAGCCAACCTTTGAACGTGCTGTTAGGGGGTGGTCTTATTAATAATCATACTCACCGCGCTATTTTGCAAAAGTGCCCTACCACAGTCCCACTCGGTATCACTCGCCCATAGCCCAACAGGGACCTTCGCTCTTCAGCTCTGCCGACTCTCTACCTTTCTTCGCTGATAGGGTTGAGATAGTGGGCTTGCCATTAGCCTCCCTGGAACGTTGACAACCCTCTGTCCCTTTATTATCTTCATAGACGCTTGGCCGTACTGGGGCCTCAGTTCCACCGCCATTCTCCCGAGGGAAGATCACTGTACCTCGACCTACTCTCTTTCGGAGGGAACTTGCTTTCACCACCTGATAGCGTAAAGGACTTCGGGGTTACGTCCTACAAGAGGTGAAGGACCGTGACAGTCGACCACCCCTTCTTTCCATCCTGTCCAGCTTTCCTTGGTGTCTTGCCAAATCGCCGTCTCGAACCCTTGTCTCCAGCTTGAGCAACAGGCGGGGATCTGATTCCAGAAAGAGATAGAGCCTCAGCTAAACCCGAGCTTGGCTCGCTCCCGTACCTACAACGCGTCGGGCGTGATTCCCGTGGCGCCGTCGCGGCTCCGGTAACCAAGAGCCAGAATTGAGATAAACTGCGGCTTTCCTTTATCGGCCAGTCTACCCTCGCTCTTGATTGTCTCTTCGGGGTCCTTTCGAATATCATTTAGCTACCCGCTTTCTCTCCTCCCTTACCTACACAAGAGACAAGAGCTACATCCCTTAGCCTTCCCGGATGAGCCTTCCCAGCCTCCCTCCCCTCCCTTCCCTACGAAGGAGTAATTCCTTTTGCGGTCTTCAGTGGTTTCGAAGGTTGGTCAGCTAGACTTCCTAATAGCTTGTCCTCCCTCGTAACCGTTATCTCCCTCTTAAATAAGCCAGCATTCTTTTCCCTGTGGCGAATGGTTCTGCCCCTCTCTCTCCCGACAGACCATGTACCATATAAAGAATCGTTGAAGCAGTTGTAATCAATCTGGAAGTCGACATCTTCTCTCCCTGACTTGGTCTATCGCAGTGGGAGTAGGGTCCCTCCCTGAGTGAAGAGACAAACGGAAGACCTTCCTTCTTCGGTACTAACTGTATACCCCCTACTATATCGTAGGCAAGGTATATCCGGCTCCCGTGGAATAGGCTACTCTTTCCCGTGCCTCTCTCCTTCGGACGGAGGCCTTTCAACCGTACCCTACCAAACTCCCTCTCGGTGTGAAATGCCAAATCCTACCAGGGACCATCGCTCCTCAGCTCTGTCGATTCTCTCCCTCTCAGTGCGGATTTCGCGGGTGTGCAGTATTCAGGCGTGTAGCTCCTTACCTATTCCGGTTCCCATGACCGCTCCCGGTGTCCTAACCTAAGGCGACACCGTCCTCCTTCCGCCCTCTAAAGCCCAACATGTCATTAATTCTCTGCGATGGTTGGGTAAGTGTTCAGTATAGTCTGGAGAAGCGCAGAACAACTCGAAATAAAACACCAAGGCTACGAAGGCGCGGGCCACTGCCTTGCCACACGGTGTGTCCAAAGTTCTACCGCCTACCTAAATCGTTAGCCATCGTGGACATTCCCCTCTTCTTTCTCCTTGAAAGAACTCGCCTGCACCGGTGGCCTTGGTTGATACAGGGGCCACCCACGACTTTGTAGCTGAAAGGATGGTAAAGAGGCAGGGCCTCAAGCTCGGAACGGGATGCGAGCCAGCCAAGAGTTTGCTAACCGTTCCGGAAAAGAAGGCCCTCACTAAATAAATTAGCCTCTCCCCATATTAAATGTGTGCCTACCGAACCCATGATGTAGAAGTGTTTCCGACTCATCAAGGCTACAGCGAGCAATGAACTACTCTGATGACACTTTTTTATTGGAGAATAAAATCTCTTCGATGGTCCTCTACGATTCCTCGATGCGAGAGTGTAATGCCCTAGGTAGGAGATGGGTAAACATAACTATAACTTTTCTATTGTGTCTGCCTCTCCCGCAGCGCGTGCCATAAACAAAACAAAGGTCTGGGTGTATTGAGGTGAGGCTACGTCCCGCGTTAGGAGTCTGAGTCCTCCCGATTGACAGAGCAGAAAACGAACTATCTATTCTATGTTAGATGATGAATAGAGTCTCGATTCTTTTCCTTTTCTTGGATCATTTACTGATTAAAAGAAAATAGTGTTCTCTCTCCTGCCCTATACACCGATGCCGCTCCCCATACCCCGGGTTCAACATTAGACTTCGATGCAGGACAAGCGCTCACCCTCACAAGCAGAGCGATACGCTCCGCTCACCGCAACTGACGAGAAAGAGCTCAAGCCTCTTTAAGGGAAGGGCCTTATCAGAGGGTGAGAGGAGGATGGACTAGAAAACAAACACAACAAAACGGTCTGCCAGCGGAACTACTTACTAGGATCGATTAGGCTCCACTGCTGAAGCTAGTTAAGGTAGTTGATGTTCACACAGGCATGATAGTACTCAACTGCAAGTCTCCGGCTCAGAAGGGAGTCCGGTTCTCCTTGCTCTATCTGTGTGCGGCCACTCATTCTCATGCCGTACCACTTTCTAGAATTCCGGTATCCCAAAAGAGGCACATATTGGGCTGGGCGTTCACCCTCTCCCGCACTTGGCTGCATTGGGTAGAAACCCTTTTTTTAGGTCTTTTCAAATTCCTGGAAAAGAGGCCTCGAAGCTGACCTTGGTCAAAAGGTGGGTTCTTATCCACAGCCCCCTATAGTTTTGGTTTCCTCGATGATCCTTCTCGCCCTTTTCTGGTGCAACAAGATATCAACCATAGAGCGCAAGGGCAGATCGAACATTTCAATGGCAATTTCTCGTAGTACTACGCCTTTTCGAATCAAGGCACCATTAGTGCTGTCTGGGAGGCTCTTTTCCAGGTCAACTGTGACAGAGAAAGCTTTCTGTGAAGCTAAAAAGAATAGCAGCTTTACTTAGCCCAGCTCTTCTCTGAGTACCCTCTCCTTTATAAGTCAGGCAAAAGTGCCTTCCCATTCTTCTTGTAAGGGATAAAGGTGCTAGTTTCATGAGTAGTTGGAGTGGATATAGAGGGCTGCTATTCTGCTCTCCCTATAGTATACGGAAAACACTCTCTCTGGGCTCGTGTAGTTTCTAACTCGCTTGTTCTCCAACTGAACTCTCCGTGTATGTAGTATGAAATTGAGTATTCTAGTCTTAAAGAAAGACCGAAAGCAAAGACTATGATACGTCACATTATAGGCTCTTATTGCCTTTTTTGTCGTGGACTGAGTAGTCCACTTCAATAATCCTACAAACAGTCCCTTACTGGTCCGATAGCGAGGGGACAAAGGAGGAAGCGCGAGTTGAGCGTCTAAGAGCAAGCACGCAAGGGCGTATGCGCGGGCGAGGGCGTACGCGCGTGCGAGGGCATATGCGCGCGCGTACTTACTTTATGGGCCTTAGTCAAAGTGCTTTACCCTTTATTAGGTTGAAAAGACAGGACCCCTTTGGTGAGATTCCTGAGTGCATTCAAGACTGTAGCTAGACTAGTGCTTCTGTCAAGTGAATCAGACGATACTGCGCGTCGCATCTTCGTCTGATCGTCTGATTCACTCTTCTTGAGTGCGCAAGCCCTATAGCGCCCCTATAGCGCATAGCCCGAGAGCAAGCGTGCCAGGGAGCAGTAGCTCGCATGAGCCCGAGAGCTTACTTGCATTAGTGGGTTAAGGAGCCTTTTTCCGCCTTTCGTCTTTCCAGTCAATTCCATTGCCTGCTCTTGCCTCTCATGAATCTACTCGACCATTCCGGAATGAGTGAGCTTTTGTATCAGTACTCAAGAATCCGGTTATCGACTCGGCTGCTATTGAATCTAAGCCAATTGAATCAGCAACCGCTGGTACAGTAAGCGGTGTTCAAATAGCCGTTGTTGGGATCTTCTCCGCTGCTAGCTGTTCTTCTTAACTTCGTAACCTCATAGTTCTCTGGAACATGAATCTCTCACTCATACGCACTCCTATTAAAGGAGTTAGGAAGCCAAGATCAGATCTGAGTAGTTCTAGTAGCGCCCTGGTAGCCAATGAGCGCTTGTCTGGTATCGAATGAGCTCAAGTAGTTGAGTAGCTAAAGGGTTTGGTTGCCTTAGATTAAAGAATGTCCTATCTTCGGATAGCTTCCTACAGACTTCTTCCCTTATGGAAGTTCCTGGATTGTGTGAAATAAGAACAGAGGGACTTATTAGCAGCTCAATTTCAAAGGTGAGGGGCTTTATCGGAAGCGGGCTGATTCAATATCACCGGAGTCCGTGTACCATTTGATTCGCTCTGTCTAAGGCTCCGAGGGTGAGTTTGTCTTCTCACTCTATCGTTTATCGAAGAAAGTGAGGCGGTATTCGCACTGTACTTCTCTTCTTAATAGGTCATACTTCCTTTCTTCTTATCCGAAGGTTCTTTCTCTTCCCACAGCCTCTTCTCAAGCAGCAATAGATTCGACCTCTTAAAGCAAGGAACAAACCGTAGCTCCCTTAGATCAGTAGCTACTCTAGGCTAGCTGCTTCAACTCATAGATAACTACCCGAGGATCACTCACTCTACTAGTTGACCACTAAGAGGGATTATATTACCAACCCCTCTTTCTAACTATAACTTCAGAACTGCTACGCTTGTCGCCCTTCTTCTCTAAGTTCCGTTCTTTCAACTCCTTTTGCTTCTGCTTCATCAAATCAAAGAAAGGTGTTCGGGGAAGAAGGCTCCGAAGGAGTCAGACATGAATGCTGCTTCCAACCAACTCCTTCGGAGCCTCGATGCGGTTCTTTTCCCGCGAGTTGGCTTGCTAGATGTCATCTCGGTTTCAGGGGCAGACTCTGATCCCTCTGGCCTTCACGCCATTGAACCTATTGGGACAGCGGGTTCACTCGTTGCCGAAGCCCTTCTTCGCACACAGCAAGACCTGATTTGAGTGCTTCTTGCCAATTGAGTTGCGATCTGCTCTTGGCCTATTAGGTTCGGAACTCGGATCCATATGGGAGAGTGGCGGATAGCTGCTTTCACGAGGTCAGACAGAATAGAATTTTCAAACGAAACTGGAACAGGCATAAAGTCTTTCTTTAACTGGGATATCTAAGACATGGGGCTAATCCCCACTTTCCCTCTCTTTTTCCCTTCTTTCTCGAGGGTAACGTAGTTAGCAGCTCATCTCACGATGCCGTTAAACTCAGCTATTCTCTTCCGCTCGGAGTGGCGTTAGCTGATGGAAGCAAATCAATGCTTTCCCCGCTCGTTGGCCAGTGATAGTACAGAGTAGGCTTCTTTCTTTCCGTAATCGGATATGAAGCTGCCGGTCAACTCTTTCAGACCCTTAGCTTGTGATATCAGCGATTGAAGGAGTTTCATGCTTGCTGATAGCCTGACTTTCCTATTTCCTGGGACTTTCTCCTCTTCTCTAGCTTTCTGAAGCTAAAGACATTGCCCTTGCCATTGCCCGAATCGAATGTTATCCGCTTTCTTGGCTGAAACTGAACAGGCTGGGGGGGCACTGAGTTGAAGAGTATGCCTGCAAAGTCCATTTCTTGTCTAAGATCTACAGCTCGTTGATCTTTTTCGCCTGTTCTGGCTAACCCCATTCCAGTCTATTAGGCAAGGTCTGTTCGATTGAGCTTCTATTAGTCATCTTAGACAGCTCGGCAACTCCTTACGGACCCTTCGGACCCTCTTTCTTTTGCTTTGGATAGATCTCAAGGGCAAAGTACTCATTCCGGGCATGACTCGGAAGATGAAAAGGGGGCAGGTAAGCAAGCGGGTAGCTAGGAAAGCACGCAGCAGCAAGAGTGGACCAGCAAATACATGGTACTCTCAATCGCTCCAAAAACTCGAGTTCCTTTTTTTTATGGTCAAAGGCCTTTCTTTCCCGGACCGATGACTCGGTTGTTCAGTACTGCTAACTATTATAGGAGGATGCCGTCCCCCAGGACTACCAGTAGCTTCGGTTGTTGAATATCGTGCAAGCTTTATTTGTTGTGGTTGTATTGGCTGCAAGCGGAACGTAGGCGCTGTAGGTGTGTGTTGACCATGCACTCTCGCGTCGTGTAATGTCGTATGTATGATAGAGGTGGTGTGGTGATTGATCTCAATGCTAATGGTTATCCCCAAGGTTCAACGAATGAATGAAGCTATGATCGTACCGAGCAAGAAAAGGGCTGCGCTAACGCGGCTTTCGCGCTTTAGTTTGATTGCTGGTCTTGATAAAACCAGATCAAGATCAATTGCTGCTATCACTCCCTATGCTTCTGCGTCCCATACCCCAACCTCTGCGGGACTGCTCGCTTTGGCAACAGGGGCTCAGGAACTCACTATAGGTATGCTTCGGGCTCCCGATCCGAGAGGGACGCGACGCGAGATGATGATGGGTCAACCGCGACTGGAGCTGCTGGTGGAACTGCTGCTTCCGCTCGGTGAATAGAATAAGCCCTCATTCAGGTTTTGGATAAACGACTGGATTTGGATTGGATCTTCTACTCCATTCCCATCTGCTTCTGGAAGTGGATATGCTAAGCGGTGGTGGTGCCTCTCCCACAGCTATTGGTGGGTTCGAATATGGCACAGGAGTTGCTGTTCGGACCACTGCAATTATGTCTCGATCGGATATCCAACAGGTGACTTGTACACAAACTGTACTGCTGCTAGCTCAGAAGCTGATGGATCAACAATGGTAACTCGAACTAGCGGATAAAGAGTCTCGCTTTGAAAAAGGGGTGAACTTACTGCTCCTGGCTTTACCTCATAGGGGTAGACAGGCATCTTTATTGATTCAAAGTCGAGGTAAACGACTGATTCTTAGTCAACTCGGTTAGCTTCCTCTGCTTCCGGTGGTTGTCCCACCACTGATGCGGAAAAAACAAAGGCTAGGTAATGTCTTTCCAACTAGCTCTACCCTGGTCACTGGGTCAATAATCGGCCCGGTGGTTCTTCGACTGGAACCGAAATAGATCTTGGGCGAGGTGGTGGTGGGGAAGCTGCTGGTACTAGTATAGAAACCATAAGGGGCGTTTACGCTGGGACTGAAGCTTTGATACTCGTGCCTACGCAGCCGTTGTTCGCATCTCTCATCGATTCCCCTATGGAGAAGAGGAATAAATAAGAGCATTCATTGGTTGGACCTTTATGCTACCAGCCTCTGCTATTGACACTCTTTCTATACTATACGAGCAGTAGGATCATGAGCATCACCCAAAAAGGCATACATAGTTTGCAGTTTCTCACCTGGGTCGAGATCAGAGGCCGGTGCGGCAATCCATTGATCCACCGGAATAAAAGCTAGCAGCATTTAAACCAAAAAAGCGATTCACTTGGTTCCAACAGCAGATCAAAATCGGGGAGCAGAGCCAATCACAGATTAGGATCTCGTCCCACCAATTGAAAATGGCGTTGAAACTACCCTTGATGACCCAGAACGACCGGGTTGTAGTTGAACCATCTCCGGTGAGAGATTTGGTCAACCGAGTCGAAAAAGAAGCACCTTGCCCATATTGATACCCCGAAAAAGGTATTCCAGTTGCATATCGGTATCTATACGCCTCTACTTCGGTTTGATAGCTTGTTAAGGAGCCAGCACCCCTATGCCGGGGGGAAGGAGAAAGCAATACCAATTGTGGGAACATCAGCTTATGCCGGAACAGCGGTGAAGAATGCTGCATCTCCGCCACCATATCCATATTCAATCCCCCCGGCCCTCCTGTTTACCTCTTAGCAGGGGTGAAAGCTGCACCATCACTAGCGACAGAGTCATTACCAACAGCTCAAAATCTTATAGTTACAGATCGGTAAGGAAGGAGCTTACCTTGGATGACTTGTTCCTCGCCTCAGGGTCATCAACTGAAACTACTGATGCAAAATCATATGCTGGCCGGTCCGGTTAAATCCAATTTGATCTGCCTTAGTCTATACTTATATGGGTAGTGCTATTCCAATAGGTTCAAGGTAAGCAGCTGAAGCTTTTCTGGGGTACCTATCCAACTGTCTCCGCCGCTGGTGGAACTGGATATCGATCCAACGGGTTCGGACGCAAGCGAAGGGAAGCTAGGTACTATGGTTCAATGGGTGAGGATGCTAGGTTACCTGGTTCTCAAATCGGGTATTGAACCGTCTCTCCCTCCTGCAGCATTGCCTCTATCTCTACTTCTCGGTTTCGATCTCGAACTCAAACTGATGTCTAGCTGCCTGAATTTCTGCTTCCTTCTACTACCTGCAGGCTAGCCTCACGTTATGATTTGTATATCGATCCCTTGGTTGGAGGACGGATCTCGCTACATACTAGAAGGATGTTAATCGCCGCATTTGAACTACCTACCATGAACCTTCTACCCCGAAATCCCACCACTTAGAGTCCATAGGGGGTTGCGGGATGGGAACTATCGGGGCAACACTCTACCAAACTACCAAGGGGAAGGGGAAATCGCAGTAGGTTTCTATTGAACCCGATTTCGGTATTTTCGGCTCACCGAATAACACCACTCGAGCTTTTACACAGAAGGAGATCACCACCTCTCTGGACCCCATTACTGTCGCACCACGATACACCACCCCTCATAGCCCGTAAGCAAGAACATAAGCTTTTTTCTACCATTTCTGGGTTATTGCGCGACACAGGGGCTGGCCCAGGGATCACGACTTCAACTTCAGGCCACTAGGAAGAACTCATTACCCCACCTAAGCGACTAAGGCTTCAATGAAAGTGGAGGGGATGGACTTCGAACAATCGATTCGTGGTCAGGCAGTGAACTCCCAAAGCTGAAGAAGGGTTCATCTGGCCATCTTTCTAGACGAAGTCTCTCCTTGCATAACGCATGCTTTCGTTCGCATTAAACCTCGATAGGCGAGAGGTGTAAGCACCGCAATGTGAAGCGCGATCTCGTACTAACACATACTTAACATTGAATAACTTGCATGCGGCGTTCAAGCCACAACCGCGAGTTCTGATCTCCCACCTGAACTGCACGAATGGTTTGGGGGGCGCAAGTTCAGTCGTTAAGCGTCACGAGTCTACAAGCCAGCGCAGGTCCTCTCTGATCAACTCGTGAGGCCTCTATAGCAGCCTGTTGAGATCTGCCGTAGCTTTCCTTGTTGCTGATCGTGGCTCCCATCGTGAGACCCACAAGCTTCTTTCTTCTCAGATCTGGCGTGATCTGCCCTTATAGCAAAAGGGGCGTCACTCTCTGGGATTGGTTCGTGTTTCTGCTGCGGAGCATCTCTGTGATCTGCGATATTGAATCCCGCAGCAGGTGGTAGTTCAGCCAACGTCTCCTATTCTTGCTATTGACTTCATCGTTAGGCTTCTTCTTGCTGTTTGGATCAAATATTCTCCGCGGGTGGCACTACTAGCAGCTCTCTCAGTTTATTTCCAGGACTGAGAAAGGAGGAATCATCACTGCTTCTGACCAGTAATTGTATCGTGGACCTGCTACTCTTCTTTGTTCTCTGGTTTAACCTTTAAGATTCAGGCTGCCGTGAGCTGCGTTGAGTTATTTGCTGCTGCGTGTCCCTGCCTTCATCCTTCTCTGACGCTGCCGCTTGGAGTCCACTTTTTGAGCTCTGCGACTGTTGTCTGCTGCGAAAGTCTGTGTCCTAAGGCAATCCAGACCAGTCTGTCCTTCATCGTTAGCCAAGGAGACTGATCTGACAAAGCTGGAGTGATTCTGGAACAGTGACGTCAAAGTTGGAGATTCCTTATATGTTTTATATGTCAAGTCTTTGTTTGGCAGAATCTGAGAACCACAGTCTCAGATTCTGTTGAATGAAGTTAGCTGGTTTTTCGGGGGATAACTCCCTGAATCAAGCTGTCTCCCGGGGACAACTATCACTCATGGGCATAAACTATGAAGATGTTCATCAGTGGAAGGCATTACAAAATCGTCGATGAGTCTCTCCTCCTGCATCAGATGAGAAGTATGGAGAGAAGTTGCTGATATGAACAGCACTAACGCATTAATTCTCTCGTGGTTTTCGAATGCTATATCTCCTGAATGAATCCAAGATATTATGCAAGGAAAAATCAGTGTGGGATTAATAAACTGTATTGCCAGAAAAATAGAGCTCGTCTATATCAGCTAGATCAAGAGCTTCGAAATATTAAACAGGGGGGATCTGTCTATTCAAGCCTCTCACTCTAAGCTGAAACGAATCTGGGACCAAATTGATCAGATGTGTCAAGCCTCTTGTTGCAGCCCTAAAGACAAATCTGTGTGCGCATCCAGAGAAAGAGGATGAGAAAAGGAAGGTCTTAGCATTCTTGGCTGGTCTAAAAAAAGAGTATTAAAACATGTTTGTTGGTTGTGCTACCTTGAAAATCTCTTCCACCTATTCGATCCATTCTAGCTATGCTGCTTCAAGAAGAAACTCGGCCTCGAGAAGAAACAGAAGAATGGGATAAGAGCACTTTGTTATCAGCCTCAACTGAAGTCGAATTTCCTTGATGCATCACTTGTTGCCGATGCCGAGGACGTGGATCATTCTCTGGGCGTGGACATGGCCGATTCTCTTCAAATTCAAAATCATATTTTTTCGAAGAAAGGGCCACACTATTGAGCCTTGCTTTAGTAGCAAGGAAATGCTGCGCTTCCTGGAGCAACCGAACCTGATGTAGATAAAGGTACAAATGGTCCCAATTCTGTTTCTGATCCAGCAAAGATTCTTGCAAATGTGCTTGCTGCACTTCCTGAGAAAGAAGTAGTCTGGGTATTGGATCCGCTCTTCTGTTAGCATAAACATGAATTAGATTCTATTCTTCTTCTTTATTCTTAAAAAAGAGAACCCCCCACCCGAACCATTCTTAATACCACCAAGCCCTCTCGAATTAGTTCTACGATAGAAGCTTTCAACGTACACCCGGGGAAAAATCTTTCACTCACTGAGAAGTGAAAACCTGTGACTATATCGTCCTGAAGACGGATGCGACGGGAAGAAATGGCATTTGGAAGTGTTGCTGACTTTACATTTAGGTTTCGGCATAACAAAGCTTGCACTGTCTTTTCGCACTTAGGCGCACAGCGTGCCGTTGGTAATGATTCTACTACGGTGCCACAAATTCGCAAGCTGATCCTAAGTAATCGTTGTTGTTCATTGGATTCCGGAGGAACTACTTCGTTAGGATTGGGGAATTGCTGCGATTCTTCCTGAATAGCCTCGATTCTTCCGTCGAGAGTCGCTTTGAAAGTCTTACCTAAACTCTTCCGACTGAATATGATAAAGCCTATAAAACGACGAGCTACTATCATTTCTTCATTATAGATTGAGATCTTCTTCGAACTTGATGCACAAATAGATAGAATAGCAGCAAATAGCATCTTTCTATCCAGCATATTCAACGAAGTCAATCTCATTTAGAAACCAGCATCTATCTTTCAGCAACTAAACGGGAAGTTGTTTAGGACAGGACTATAGAATCGGATGCGCTCGCCCAGCGAGAAAGGCCTGCCCCTGCCAAGTCAAAAAAAGAAAGAAGAGAACGAAAGGAGAACAGAACTTCGTATTTGGTAACTCTCTAGTAGTCATGTTTAACCTTGAATGCAATTTATAAATTCTACAGCAATAGTCCCTCGGACTCGGAAAGTGATAACGAAAATGGCTAACCCAATAGCAGATTCCGCAGCTGCCACTGTTGGAACTAATGAAGCAAATGATTGACCCATCATATCATCCAAAGAAACAGAAAATACCAAAAAAGTTCGAATTCACAGCTAATAACATTGATTCAATTGGCATTGACATAATAAGAATATTTCGTCTATTAAGGAGGATTCCCCGAATACCTGAAATAGAGATGATCATCGAAAATGTGAAATATTTGATAGGATCCGTTTCGGGAACGTGGAATGTTGGAGAAATTCAAATAGAATAGGGATTCACCCACAAGAGATTGATTTTCCTTTTGTCTCCGATGGCTACCCGAATGAAGAAATCAAGGACTAATACCAAGAAGTACAGAAAAGTGGATTTGTTTAGATGACCCTTCTCTGTCTTTCTGTGTATATATAACTACTTTGTCTTTCTTCATACAGATGCTCCAATACGAGTTGTGCCCCATCGGTCTCCTCCCAAAGGCTAGGGTGGTGGGCAGCCCTGTAGCCTGGTCTTTCCCATTCCATCACATCTTCCAGAACGGAATCAGTGATTTCATGAACAACCTCCGAAGACGGATGATGCCCGTCAAAGGATAATAGGGTTCCGACAAAAGAATATATCTACCCTTGAAAGGACAAGGAAAAGAGTCTTTCTACTTCCCGGAAATCCTCTATGAATTGGTTGTACTCTTGTTCCGATGAGGCGCTTTCAAAGAGCTGTCCATCCCTATTTGCCCCTGCTCTTGCTGCAGCGCACACGCCCGCTGCTAGCGCACAAGCACCTTACCTTATAGCAAGAGGTGCTTCAAGCTCTACTGCAACTTTGGGCGTGTGCGAAGTGCGGTGCCCGCGTAAAGGGGCGTGTGCGCTGCAGAGGCACTCTTGCTATCAGGTACTGAAAGCCCCTGTACGCGCGCTTCTCGCTCTATTGCTATAAGGGGGCGTGTGCGGGGCCTAAAGGCCCCCTATTGCTATTGTGGGCTTGGGGCTTGTGCGCTAGAAGCTCGCTGGCTTCAAAGCCGTATCTTGCTGGCTACTGAAAAGCCGTTGCGCGCTAGCTAGCTAGCGCTCACGCCCAAGGTAGCAAGAGGGGCACTTTATTCGCCCGCGGGCACTGCTGCCTTAGGGCACTTGCAGTTTTTCAGCTCCCCCCAGCTTGGCTTGGTATTTGACTACTCGACCGATCGACTCAAACAAATTCTTATTGGAAAAGGTCGATCGATGAGTTGTTTCTTCTCCCGCAGTCTCTTTCATCGCAACGATTCTTCCCCGTTCAAGAAGAACTGTTTTCGTGATCGAATTACGAAATAGATATATAAACTGTATAGGATCATTCGCTGGAATGGGATAAGTGATTCTTTTATAGGATTCCAATGGGATATTCGAATCCACTGAAGATGCAATAGGTATTTGTGATCGATCCGCCTCAAGTATGACCGAGGACTTTCTATCTGCATCCATAATAACTACACAATCTGGTTGTTGGTTCGACCCGAAATTGATCTTCTTGTTTCTCGAACGGATTTTTTTCGGACTTGAACAATTGGTCAAAAAACCCCCGATCCCCCATTGAGAATCATTGATACAGCCAATTTTCGTCGCCATTTGTTCCATTATCTCATCGAATAACGAATTGGTATTTACAAAGAAGGAACGGCCTTTTTGACGAATGGGAGATCCTATAAAATGACAAGCGTTTCGTAAACTTATCAGTGTTTTGTCTGAATCGAGAATAGCAATTCCATTTCTGGAACCACAGATATAGACTTTGAAATGGTGAGCAGCTACCCGACGGCCTAGATGTGCGTTCGTACTAAGTAATTTTTGAATCACAATAGAATGGATTGTCATTTTCTTTTTTCGTTTCTCGAGTTGGCTCAGGTAGTTAGTTTAGTAGAGAAGAGAATAGGTTCGCCAAGTAAGAATTAAAAACGATGCTTCCTTGGCCGTGTGAGACATGGATTAGTATTATGTTCTTATTCCATGTGATCTGAATAAAACAGATCCCAATCACTCCTGGCCTTGCGGAAGGAGTGAAAGTACCTGCTAGCAGCACCCTTCCTTTGCGGATCCTCTAGGATTGCTTGGAGGGTGGGAATTGTATATTCTCCATCCTTACCAGGATTACGAACGAACTTCGCTCCTTCCTTAAGCCAGAAGCGACTTCCGTCCAGGTCTTCCATTTTTCTGAGGATGAGCTTTTTAAATGATATGTCTCCGTCGCCAGCCTAAGAAAATCAGGTTTGGCGGGCGCCCCCAAAAGACCATTAAGCGCTTCGCAACGCAATATCGAGGATCGCTTCTTTCTTCGCTTTCTGCTTGCCGCCTTGGCGACTCAAAGTCGTCAAAGCAAGGCTGCTCGGGATGGGCCCCCGCAGGAATAGCCCCCTCCCCTGCAGGGATATTGAGATCTATTTCCCTCCGAGGGAAAGGTCTGGAGCTCGATGAGCCCGCATCCAATCCTCCTCCTCTTCCATCTCCCCCCATAACATGGTCTGTCGGGGGAAAATGGAGATCGACTCGCGAGGGAGGACCGAAAGAACCGCCTTCGAATCCTCCTGTTAGAAGGAGAATGAGTAGGCGGAAAAAGAGCAGAAGCTTACCACTCCAACTCGCTCTGGCAGCAAAGAAGCGAGTCAGATAATGGGCCAGCAAGATACGGCTTTTTGGCCGTATCGCGCTAGGCGCTCACGAGCAAGCCCCAGCTGAAAAAGAAGCCGTAGCGCCCAAAATAGGCCTCCTCTGTAGTAAAGGTGCGTAGCCCCTTGTAGTAAGAGAGCTTCGCGCCTCTGTAGTAAAGGTGCGTAGCCCCTTGTAGTAAGAGAGCTTCGCGCCTCTTACTACAAGGGGCTTGTGCGCAAGCAAGCTCAAGCCGCGAAAGCCAGCGCATCCGCGCTCCGCTCACTGGGTTCAAAACCAAAAACGGTCGGTATAGCAATTGAAAGCCGAGTGCTATCAACGCCATTAGACGATGATAAAATGACATTCAAAAAAGAATAAGAATAGGCGGATCATACGTATGGCAATTCTCAAATATCTATAGCGCAAATACAGAAAAAAAAACTCCAAATCCAACCATACTATTATACGATCCGGAGATCTAAGCAAGGTTGCCTTAGATTGAATCAAACCTACAGTAGTAGTAGTAGATCGCAAAGAAGTACTTTTTTTGGTCAATTTACCAGACCCCAAGGGACAGCGCTTGCTCATCCAATCAAGAACCCATTCGCCACCTTGACGGGAAGTCCC
The DNA here is from genome assembly GCA_019845555.1 of Aristolochia fimbriata. Classification (NCBI taxonomy): domain Eukaryota; kingdom Viridiplantae; phylum Streptophyta; class Magnoliopsida; order Piperales; family Aristolochiaceae; genus Aristolochia; species Aristolochia fimbriata. The sequence continues at coordinate 106,376 of JAINDJ010000009.1, read as the reverse complement.
ATGCGTCCGTGCACGAGCACCTTCTATCTTCTCTTACCATGAGATCTTCACACTTTTTTTTGGCTGTAAGTCGTTTCAAAATTTCTAGCATTGTGATCACCATAGTGAGTTTGGCTTAGATCGATCACGTTCAAAGTACAAAACCGATTTGGTCGTTGACTTGGCACGTGTGACTAAGCTGCACAAGTTTGACTCCCTTATTATATTAGTAGGAGCAACTTTGAATGTGCATATATATACCGAGAAGAAAAAAGGTAATGTAGTTGTCTAGCGAAGGTCTATCTATCTCACGAGTTCTAAAAAGACTAGTAACAAAATACTTTTGTCTTAAGAGGTGTGTGAATGGTCGTCAAACCCCCTCAAGGTGGGCCATGTCTCTCGAAAGAAGGTGTCCCCCCCTTATCTCAATACATGTAGTCCGGCTCCATTCTAGTTATTATGAAAAGCATTTTATAATCCAAATTCTTTCTTATATATAATATTTGGATTTTAGGCTAAACGGAAGATGTAACCGACGACGGAATTCCGTCGTCTTTTTTTAGTCTTTGTTAAAGCCTGTCCGTGCCTTCCGTACCACTTCCTGTGTGAGTTTTTTAACAAAGTGAACAACACACACTTGTTCCCGTCTAAACAATGTTTAGTTCCCACCATTGTTCCGAAACCAACCGTTCTTTCTTATTTCATCCACCTCTATCCGAGATCTTTTTCCTAGATTCTATTCGTCGTAAACACACTTCATTTCCCGAGTTATTAGCATTCATTACCCCCTTAAAGACTCCTCAATCATTCTTCGTAACCCTTCATTAAGAGATGTGACCACCCGCATGCGTCGTATCCTTTCGCACGTGCGACGCCGATTCTATCTTATGACGAGAGATGCTTTAGAATAGAAGCATCTTTTTGAATTGAAAGAGAAGACGAGCTGTTTCCTGGTAAACGAGTTGCAAGAAGGAAGAGACCTTTTTTAGGAGGAAATTTATCTTTCTTGGCAATTCTATCATGGCACCGAGGAATAGAGCTAGGACTACCTCCTCGACGCCTATCCGAGAGCGAATATCCTTTGATTTTTCCCTTCCTATGTTTATCTGAAGACGATGTGGCAAGAGGTTCAGTCCGAAGAATTGGAGCAGACTCTGCTCCAGGCTAAGATATTTCAGTGCGTCGAATTTCCGGAAGTGCAACAAGACATTCTGGAATCTTGCAGTCGAAGCAAAAAACTTATGACCGAAACAGGTTATAAAAAATGCGGCGGAGGCGTACGATCAGGATGATTTTCAGAACTCCGGCCGACTTGATGTCACAGCACTACCGAATAAAGGATTGGAAGTTCCTAAGAAGAAGAAATTAGGCCGCTGTGCATTTCCAGAGTCTATGTATGAAGAAGCCTATCAGGAATTGGAAGAGATGCCGTCACGACAGTATAGTGCCGAGCACTGTTTTATTTTTTACTATAACTAAGCCGGATGGGATTAGTTCTCCTGAAAGACTCTCCGATTCCTCTCAAGCCACACCCCCAACATACAACTATGTGGGAATGCCATCCTCCATATAAGCTGCAGACGGGGGTTGAGGAACCTCCTTTTCCCCCACCTGAGAGCGACCTCTTCAATTCGACCTCGATGCCTCCCCATTCCAATCCATTCCTTCCCCCCAGCTTCAAAAGAAGGCGGTTGACAAAGCCCTTCAGTTGCAGTAGCAGTGCCCCCCTCTTTCTATTTTTGGCCCTTTGGGCACCTTGTAGGAATAGTGGCACCCGCGCTTCGCTCGCTGGCGTTCGCGCTTGAAAGCTCGCTTCGCTGCTTCGCTCGCTGGCTTTCGCGGCTTGAGCAAGCGCTCAAGCCCGCTTCGCACAATCAAGCGCACAAGCCCAAAGTTGCAATAGGCGCTTCAAGCTCTATTGCAACTTTGGGCTTGTGCGCTAGCTAGCGAGTGCCCGCGTAAAGGGGCTTGAGTAAGCTCTGTGCGTGTGCAGCAGTAGCTCGCTGTGCTACCAACCCCCTCTCTAAATAATTGCCATGATTCAGCTAGCGCATCTCCGTGAGAATGTGCGGGGTCTCAACAAGCCTGCCACACGGAAATCTTGGACTTTTTTGCAATGTATAAAGTTTCTGTTCTTTTTTTTTAGACTACTGTGAAAAAGCCGAATGCTTCTCGTATTGCCAATAAGCTTAAATGGGCGGAGTATCAGAAAGAGTTTGAAATTATGACCATGCGATTGGGGGCAGAATATGTGTTCTATGGAACCCAGAGTTTGTGTCTGTGCGCGAACTTTTTTCGGCTCGGCAGATAATTCATTGTGAAGGAGAATGGCTGGGTACTCGTGAGAAGGTTCTTTTTTCTGCTTGCTGTTTAGTGCTATCGACCGAAGGGAATTGTGGCAGCAAATTGGGTCGATTTCTATTCTATTAGGGTGGATGCTCCTTGGATCGTCATGGGGGATTGAAATCCACTTTTTAATCACCATTCAAAGGTGGGTGGAGAAAGGGTGGCTTCGGGAATGATGGATGAATTTAGTGCTTGTGTGGATAGTGCGGGTCTCTTTGATTTGAAATGGTCGGGATTGTCTTACTGGAACAAGAAATCCGAAGGTGATAGACGCATCATGAGTAAGCTCGCCACACCAACCCTATGGTGAATGGTGAATATTGAGTGGATTCAAAAGTTCAACAGCTCGGAAGCTTCTTTCTTGAATCCGGGGATTTCGGACCACTCCCCTATCATCGTGAAGTGTGGAAACAAAAAGCCTTCCGGAGGGAAACCTTTCAAGTTCCACAATATGTGGTGTGGATCAATTTTCACTGAAGCCCCATTTTGAGAAGTTGTTGAAAAAGCTTGGGCCGAGGAGGTGTGGGGAAACCAATTGTATGTTGTAGTTCAGAAGTTGAAGAATGTAAAGAAGGCTCTTTTTGACTGGAACTTCAATTCCTTCGGAAGGGTTGAGTTTAGCCTTGCCAATATTCGGGGGAAACTAAAGACCATCCAAGCTAGGTTGCAATCCTCGTGATCTCACTCTTGCTAAAGCCGAAAGGGAGGTTAAAGATAAGCTCTCAAAAAGCTCCTTGATGAAGGAAGAGATCTTATTGAAGCAAAAAAGCACGCAACAATTGATATCTAGCCCTAAATAAATAAATAAATAAGGGGTAAGGGGATTGAAATTCGAAGTTTTTCCATGCCTCTCTTAAAGCTAGGAGGAACCGAAACTAAATTAACTCTCTGTTGGATAGTAGGGGAGTTCTGCTTGAGAAAGATGAGGACATTAAGAGGGAAGCCATGCAATTACGTATTTCGTTAATCTCCTTTCGTCCGAAAACCCTATGACGTACGTCAGGGTGGAGGCTCAGATGATGCTATCCCCTTTAGAAAGAAACTCTCGGCAACCCCCTACCGTCTAAGTCGTTGATCAAGCCGCTTTCTAGCGAAGAGGTGGAAAGAGTGATGAAGGAAATCAAGGACGATAAGGCCCCGGGCCCGGATGGCTTTAACGCTCGATTTTTCAAACATTGCTGGAACATAGTAGGAAAGGATGTGACTAGAGCAGTCCAAAACTGCTTTCGGAAGTGAACTCAACTCTCATCATCTCCCATCCCATCGTCAGCATGCTCTCTCTATCTCTTTTCTCTTGTCAAGTTTGCCGGCCGATAATCTTTTTAAGTAGCAGACCTCCCCATATATTCTTCCCTTCGTTCTCTCTTTGTTCCCAGTGAGTTCTAAAAAAAGAGCGATTTCTTAGGATACGTTGATGGCACTCATACCACCCATACGTGCTATCGTCCACAAGCTTCAAGTCGAAGGGGTTCCGAACATGGGGCTATCTAAATATGGAAGAAGGCACGAACTCCTATTCTGCTACGAAGTCTTTCTGGCTCTTGCATCCTTCATCATTAAGGCAAAGAATGCAATAGATAAAGATGTCATAGCCTTGAAGTGAAGGTTTCTCTTTCCCCTAGCAGCCTTTCCTGCTTTCCCGGTTGCAAGGTTTCGAGCTAACTACAGGATTTGCTTCCTAGCTACTAATATTAATTAGTAGTAGGGAACTTCGAACTAAAGATTTGCTTTAGCTCTAGTTTCAATCCGTCCTGTCCACTCACCACTTATCTCAAAAGCCACTATTTGAGATCTCTGAAGTGAATTCCAAATCAGTCTTTGTGGTTCCATTTCCCTTACGCTCGCTTTTGCTAATGCAACTCGGAAAGAACAGCGTAGAGACGATTAGCTCTAAGTGCCGAAGTCCATAGCTCCTATGATCGCGAGCTGCGGCTTGCTTTGTTCGCATCTCCGTAACGGCCTAGTAATAGCGTTCTAACAGCAGTTACACAGCCCCTGAATGTCTTAGATAGCTGTAAGTGAAAGAAGGCTACTAAGTAGCGTAGCTTACACCATAACAGCAGGCAGGTAGAAGGAGAGGTTTTTATCCCTAAGCTGCAAGCGCTGAATCAACGCAGAAAGAATGAAGCTGAAGACAAAATTGAAGAAAGGGCTTTGTTTTAAGGATTCCAGCCATTCGACACGGGAGGAAGCTATCAGGGCAGAAGAAGGGCGCTTTAAAGCAGAAAATACGGCTGCTTGACCAGTGTGAAAGAGTAAGATATCCGTGTCACATAAATAATTAAAGAAAGCTATAGCGCTAGCCATAAAGCATTCTTGTGTAGCATCTCAAACTTCTCTTTCTTTTGCACCTATCCTGTACTGCTGCTACGAAGACAAGCAATAGGAAAGAAAGCTAAATAAGGAAAGCCATTCGTCCGGTCGAGTTCTAGTTTGTACCGATTCTTAGTGTAAGACCGCCCTCCTCTCTTATCAAAGGCGGCTGCTGGCGCCTTTTCCTTAAGCATTTCTGCCATCAATTTCGTCAACTTCTCCACCGCATCTCGAAGGCCTGGATAGACCAAACAAAACTACAAACAACTACATCAACAACCCCTATTCCTGAAGTTCAATATTATATAAGCTACTATTAGTGTAGCCGCAGAACTATATAGGCTAATCCCGTAGTCAATCAGAGGCGGATACTTGGAACTTTCATTGCAAAGCAAAACGACTATCAAAGAAAGTCCCCTACTGGACCTCCTTAATTGTTGCAGGCACTGGGCTCCAATCTGCGCCGTTTGGAAGATTGGATGTGTTGTCTGTGAAGGTCGGTAGGTGCCCTTCGTTTCTTTTCTTCTTATGCCATGAGCAAAGCCGGCCGCTTATCGCAGGACCTGACGACGGACGAATCGTCGATTGGTTCAGGTCGATTCGCTTGACCCGGTTGGGGGGGCGCTAATCCCACGGCGGCTAAGACAAAATCAAAAAAGAAATCGAGAGCGGGCAGAGATGAAGGGCCTTATACGATGCCCCAATAGTTCCCATCCCTTTCGACGAACTAAGAGGCTTCAGTGTCTCCAAAGAAGCAACGGCCCTATTTGATAAGGCGCCTAGCGCGAAAGCCGTAGCGTAGCTTGTTCCCCGAAGCTTTTATTAGGTTCCCTGCTACCAACAACATTGCAGAGTATGACGCGGCCAGATTATCCAATTGGAATCGGAGATTCAGAGTTGGTAATTAAGCAAATCTTAGATGAATATCAAACTTAGGATGTCAAGCTTTTACCCTACTAAGAGATAGTGAGTTTAATGTGGAAACAATTCGAGGACTCGGCGGGAAGATAATGAATTTGCGGATGCGATGGCGCCCTCGATGTTTGAGATTCCAGATGGAGATGATTTTCATACATACAATTACGGTTGAACAACTGGACCAACCAGCTCATCAAGATGCGATTGTATGCGCTATTGAAGATGCAGCTGTATCAGACGACCTTCCTTGGTTTACTTATTTAAAGAATGACAAGTTGCATGGATCCCTGATCAGGCATATCTCAACAAGAAAAGATAAGGAGACCCTTCACTTAATAAAATGGAAAGAGTTCAAATCTTCCCGGATTAATGGATCGTCCAACTGGAAATGATAACAGAATGCATAGGTCATTAGAAGGAATTCCAATAAACGGATACATATAGCATACCGCCGGATTTCCGGAGAAAGACAATTGAAGAACCCGCGGATATCGGCAAAACGACATTTATTGTTAGCCAAGGAAAATGACTCGTGGTAAAGACAAGATAGACTTTGACCAGGAATCTTTTTTAGTTTTTGATTAGATCCGGGTGAAAGGAAAGACAGAGGGCTCCTCGCTTTTGTTCAATTATCAAATTTCTTCTTTGATGGAGATTTGTAGCATCATTCAAGTAAATACAGATTGAGATCGTAGAAACATGAGCTTGTGATATAGCTACACCTAATTCCGGGCCGGTTAATGCAAGAACTATAAATAAAGGACCAGGATCTCCTATGAAATAAAAAAGATCATTCATACATAGCATAGTCCAAGCGGACCCACTTAAAATCTTTACTGAACTATGACCGGCCATCATATTAGCAAATAAACGTATTCCTGAGCTTAATGCGCGAAAACAATGAGAGATTAGCTCAAGAAGTACTAAAAAAGGTGCTAACGGAAGTGGAACTCCAGCGGGTAATGAGAAGCTTAAAAAATGAAGCCCATTTCTTTGAAATCCAACTAGAGTAATGCCAATAAAAATGGAAAATGAGAGACCCAAAGTAATGAGAAAATGACTTGTAACTGTGAAGCTATAAGGTATCATACCCTGGGGATTACGAAATAACGAAAAAGTCAAAGTGACCGAGATGCAAGGGAAAAACTTTTGTTGAACATTTCCGGAAAGACCACCTATTTGTTCGTTTACCGGGTTCAGCACGAAATCATGAATAAGCTCTACCAAGGATTGCCAAGCATTTGGTACTGAGTTTCCCCCTCCGTTTTTAGTAACAAAATGAACCAGAAGTAGGACCAAACTGAGAGTGAGCAGCATAAACAAAGATGGATTTGTGAATGAGAAAGAAATTTTGCCTATATTCATAGGAATCAATGGGAGAATGGGAAATTGCTCAAGTGGGCTGTTGGGCGTAATCGTAAGAAAAACTTTTCATTTCATCCCTCAAGTTCCGCTTCTTGCTCTCCAAATGATGAAAGACTTGTCGGAAATCGCCGGTTGGGTTGGTCCGACCAAGAAAGGCATGGGAATTCCGGAACCGATAGGACAGGTATCCCCCCCTGAATGAAGAAGTTGTGAGACGGGGGTTAGACATTCCAGAATGGACCCCTATTTAAAGCCAAGACCCCACTTTCTTTTGATAGTCTGTCGACCGCCTTTGTTGGAGATCGTCCCAGATCCGTTGGAGAGAGACGATGTTCTCATGCCCACGGAAGAGCAGCGTTTCAATCATATCGGGATAGGGGGCTCTTCCGTCCGCCCCTAGGAGCTCCGTTATTTGTTTGATTATCGACCGCTCCAAAGAAAGGATGTAGGTTGCTTCCTGGATCACATCACAAGTGAAAGCGGAAGGTTTCGGTTTCTTTTCACCAAAAATCTTGTTAAATATTCGTTGATGATCAGGATCCACGGCAGGAAGCGGAAGCGGAGGGTCGAGAGCGGGGGTTCTCGACAACAATAGGGGGACCATTGGTGGCGCAAGCACTAACTCAAAATCTCAATTTCTTTCTGTTATTGGACCAAGCCCAGCAATAATAAGTCGAGATTTTGCGAGTCTAAAAAAGGCACGATCAGGGAAGTCAAAGATTGAAGGAGTTGCTTGAACTCCAAAAAAATAATACAAAAAGAAAAGTGAAATATCCTCTTTTTGAGGAGGGGTAAGAAGAGCAGATTAACTCCGAAAGAGAAAAGTGATCCAGCAAGAATCGGGCTGCGCTAACGCGGCTTTCGCGCTAGGCGCCTTATCAAATAGGGCCGTTGCTTCTTTCTCTCTTTTCTTCTTCATTCTCAACAGGAAAGCATCAAAAAAACTGCCCTTCCATATAGATCGTCGTTACATGTGTCAACACAAGATTTCCTGGTCAAGCCAACTCCCCAGTAGCCCTGAAAAACGTTCTTTCCAATGTAAAGCCTAACTCATCTATCTGCTGTATGAATCGAAGAAAAAGAGTGACACCCTCTTTTTTATTGCCTCTCTTTTTCTTTCCATTTATATTACAATAAAACTCGAGATTCTATATGGAGTTCCTTATTGAGTAAGCCCTTCGCATTGGCGTGAAATAGAGCAACCTACAATCGCACATAGATTCATGGTGTAAGGTGATGGGCTGGTGTCCTCTATTTCAGGACAGTGGTTCCTCTACGTGCACTTGCTTCTGGCTTGTCAATTTTTGGTCTTCCTCCACTTGCACTTGCTTTATTCTTTTTTTTTCTTTTTGAAGTCAGATTTTCTATCTCTGATCAAACACGAAGAAACCCATTGCATTCCGCGACCCCTTGAAAACCCGATATGAATACTCTAATATCCTAAAAACTTATGGGAAAAACCTTCTCTCCTTCCAAACTTTCTAAGGCATAGAAACGGATTCTCCCAGAGCGAGTGCTACCACTATGGATCCAAAAAGAATGGATAGGGATGGGGCTCGGGTCTGTAGTTTTGAGTTGAACCCTTTTGGGTCTTTGGGCGCCTCGAACGACTTACAACTCTCCATCACCTTTGTGAAATCAAGAATGTGATTGCAAAAGTCGTATCGGTGAGGACAGAAGTTGTAGCCTACCAGCACCATCTGACACGAGGTCGCCTCATTTACTACATATAAATGATAAGGCGAACAGCACAGATCAGGTTGCAGTAGAAGGAGATCCGGTGCTGTTGCCCACCAGATCGCAGAGCCTAACAAGAGACAGACCACGAATACGAAACGAAGGTCCCTCATGTAGGAGTAGGTGAGAGCTTCCGCTAAAGAAAATGGCTGAATGCGAGTACTCCGTCGAGTGGCATTGCCGAGGCCTATCCCTCTCATCAGGACTGAGGGATGAGTACAAACACTAAAAGCCGGGAAGTTCTAGGTTGGGGATGAACGACCCCAGCCATGGGATGGGCCGGGCGAATAAGGCTTGCTACTGATTGGGGAAGGAGGAAGCGGTGAGGAGTGTTGAGCCGACCCAAGCTCACCAGCAGCTGTAAACTCTCATACCGGAAAAGAGCATCATTCCCTTTATTACTGGCCTACCCCCCTACTAGTAAAGGGAAAACTCCAGTGCGCTCCAAGCACCTTACTCAATAGGGCTTTCGAGCAGCCTACGTTTGTGGGTTGCAGGGCTTGAAAGCTGTAGTTTGCTCTTCTTTGCCTACGTTTGCTTATTTGCGCACGTAGGCTTTGCTGCAGATGTTTGCTGGATTGATAGCGTCGTTATAGGCTAAGAAAGAAAGGAGTAGTCGTCTAGCTTAGTTTACAGGCTTTTGCCAACAGACTTGCTTGACCGGCCTGTTGTCTTGTCTACTGAAGATACGGGACGAGCTAATAAGCTATACTGGCTTGTTTTGGAACACCTATTGACTTCTCTTCTTCCTCCCTAAGATCTACTTTAGTGCGAGACTTATCCCGATAGATGCGAGACTGAAGACGCCTATAATAAAGAACAGAGTTAAAAGGTACCAACCAAGGACTACCAGTAAGGAGCTACCTCTTCCTTTAGCAATGAATTACTTTATAAGTGAGCAGTGGACTGGCCAAAAAGAGTGCCGGAGACGAGCAACGAAGCACCTATCCCTTTCCGTTCCAGTACAGTAAACTGTGGTATAATCGAACTTATCCCTTATATCAACAATCCTTACAGTCAAGAGCAGGGGCTCAACAAATTTCCCTTATGAAAGTGGTATTCCCATCAATCAGTCCTATCGAACTCTTAACAACACTTAAAGAAAGGGGAAAGACTGAAAGACAAACGACAGCCCTATTCATGAATGAAAGTTTCTTGAAGGGTTTCCAGGTGACAGAGATTGATTCAGCAAAGAAACTCTCTGCCGATTAAGTAAGGGCGAACCTTAATTACCCCTTTGGGACCCCGGGAGGAACCGTGTCAGTAGGGAATTAAATAACAACATGATTTGGGACGGGATAAGGTCATAGCGTTTCAGTACAAGGGAGGATGCTTTTTATCTAAGCTATGCAGCAAGGGATCAGAAAGAAGAAAAAGGAAATAACAACTTTTGTCCTTACCTTTTTGTAGGGGAAGTTTTGTTTTGGTAGGTATGGTACAAACCGTTTGGAGCTTTAGCCTCGCTGGAAGATTGAAAAACCTGTCCCAACAAAAAGTATATCACCCGCCGAAGAAAGACCCTTTCCTCTCAACTAGCCAACTCGATCTGGGTATGTTGGCTAAAAAGCTTGGACTAGCACTTAAACCAGAGCGGAAACCAGACCCATACTTTTTTGCTTTCCCTGAAACCGGAGCTTGCCCTTGCTCTGGGACCGGAACTTGATCTCGAAATAAGCTTACACTTTCACTCTCTCCTGCCTCCCGTAGTTTTTTGAAAAAGGATACCTCAACTGCTCCTTCCTCGGTCCCTCGTCTCGTTCAGATTAGAAGATAGATTCCCCCTCCTTTGATTATGCATCTGTGGATCGTTTTTCACTTTCATCTCAAGGGGGAGTTCACGTTCCATTTTCGGAGCTAGTGCCAGCCCATGTGCCCGGAGAGCTTTGGCTTTTGGCTTTGCGCCTGTCCAGTAGGTAAGGTACTAAAACTATTGTGCTTGGACCTAAACTTCCATATAAATGGAATTTAGATTGACGTGTACGGCTTTAACCTTTGCTTGTCCAGGTCCCTCCCTTGCAAGGCGCTCCCTATCTTTTAGTTCAATAGATGCTGCTCTTGGACTACTGATATTAGAAGTTGCTCCAGGGGCAAGCTTAAAAGAGTAGGGCTTGCGTGTCTTAAGTCAAGCTTTCCCCATACATAGCCTGTCTGACTTTCTTGAATTAGTATCAGTGTCTTCTTCTACAGTCGGGGGAGTAAACTCATTGCTCTTGTCCGCCTGTGGCCTATTTTCCAGCTCGACGTTTTGAATGTCTTTCTTCACGGCGACTTATCTGATAAGGCTTACACGCAGCCCCCACTTGGACTCCCTCATCCTGCTCGCGATGTCTGTCGCCTTTGTCAACACAGGCTCCCCGAGCTTGGTTTGAGAAGTTCAGCGATACCGTTTGAGCCCTTGTTCGCAGACAAAAACGTCAGTGCTTCTCCTCGTGGCTGCGTTATCCTCGCAGTTTATGTTGATGATATGCTTCATTACTGGGAATGATCCTCATCACATCCGATCAGTCAAGCGAGCACGAGAAATGAGAAAAGCAGTATACTTTAGCTGAGATAGCAGATATCCACGGGATGCATGGGCAACCGAAAGGCCCAAGAAGTAGCGAAGAGGGCCAAGGCCTTTCATCTCGAACTGATGTTGCAGGTGCTGCTTGCCCACTGATCAGGCACTCGAACCCGGGCAGACCAATTGAGCTTTTGATAAAGCTATGCCCGACGGATTAGCCCCTACAGGACGCCGCTTTATATCGTCAGCTTGTCGGCAGCTTTGTTTACTCGACCATCTCTCGGGTTTTGTATCTCGTTTTCTTCCCTATCTTGCGTATTGATTTAGCCCGAAGAATGGTTATTAGGAATCATACGCTTAAAAGCCCTTTGAATGTGTGGAGCTAGACCAGTAGAAAGGATTGGCGTCTCTCTCCGAGTCGGCCACTGGAACTAGTTCATATCCCTCCGCCTCTACTTATGCCGGTCAAAGGTTGGCTAATGCTTTTTTAGACACTAGAGAACCATCAATCCACTCTACTTAGCTGTCTTGTGCTTGTGGGATTGCTCTCTCTTCTTTGGATACTTGGCCAAAGAAGAGAGAGGTACTGTAGTGACAAAGCCGGTCCTGTCAGTGATTTCAGGGATTACGATACGGTACCTACGCTGCCAAGACCCTGTAATGTAATGCGTGGAGCGGTGCACCTACTTAACAGCCTTACTAGAAGTCAAAGAGCTCCTTCCCTGTCCTTATCCGTTCGATAAGGAAGGCTTATCCTTCAGGTTGAGGCAGTGTCTTCTATGGTAGAGATAGTAGCCTCGTACGCGAACTCCTATGTAGTAAATCCCGTAACAGAAAACAAGGAAGTAAGGCGCTAAGCTGGAAGTAAACAACTAAGAATATTGAGACTAAAGCCCCTATGGTCCCTATCTTAAGACTAGAAGAAAGATAATTAAGTACATGGTTATCTTTATCTAGCTAGATAATTTCATTATTTCACCTTGGGGAAAACCCATACGGCAGAACGCGAAACCCTTGAATAAGCATAAGGAAAGAGTTCTTGTTGCTTCAAAAAAGATCTGGCGAATAGCACCAGTGAGACACGAAACACTTTAAAGAGCTCACGCGAATCATGCTATGCCTACCTTGGCTACTGGTGAAGATGGAGTCAATTTACTCCACAAAAGCCATACCTGAGTGACTTAGGAAGCGGCTTTGTCTTAGCCGCAAGCGCCTTTATAGTTATAGTCCGTATCCGTACTCTCCGTACTCGCAGTAGGAACTCAGGGTTCCAAACCTTACTAAGTAGGTGCACTCACTACAGAAGCTGTTGCGTGACAAACTCGTTGTATGGACGGTCACACTCACAGCGCTTCGCTTCACTTGCTTTCCGGACCCGGCGGGAGTGTACCGTATCGTTTCCTTTCAGTCGAGTGGGCGCAAGCGCCTTTTGCTTGGCTCCCTGTCCGCTTGCTTTTATGTATATTTTTATCTTTCCTCAAGGCTTTCAGAGTTGTCTTTCCCGTGTTCCCGCTCCGGAAACCCGAATGGTTGTCTTGACTCGAATGATCGTTCACTCGGCTAGCTTCTTGAGTGGAACCAAGCTTGCAAAGCGGCGTTCAAGTGCTTAGCCGGTTAAGAGCATCAAGGTTGTGTTAACTTCCTCTGCCGACACTATGAAAGGTATTCTTTCTTAAGAGGTTTGGACCAAACTACTTGGTAGCTTGGTTTAAGGGAAAAAGGCCTTATGCGTGTGTGCGCGTGTACCGAAAGAAATGTGTTCTATGGCCGGGCTAAAACGACTACACTTTCTCTTTCAATAAAAATAGAAAGAGGAAGCAGAAGCTGCGGGTCGTCGTATTAGTGAACGCATAAAAAAGAGTGTCATCCGAGACAGAAGCTAACAAAAGACAGCGAGCTCAACGAAACGGGGGTAACTTATAGATTAACACGGAAAGGGAATCTTCTCGTTCAGCCTTAGCTACTCCATGAACAAGCTCGGTGACGCAGTTCATATCAGACAGGCAGTCTAGCCTAACAAGGGGAAAATCTTCTTGGATCAAAGATGTGATTGGAAGTCGGAAGAGGCAGAAAGCAAACAATTCACTAAGATATCGAAATGGAGCTTCAAGCAACCATGGATTTCATATGTCCAACTACGACCTTGTGTTTCCGAGGCCCGGAAACTCTCGTTTTCAGGCTCTTTCTGAGTAAAAGAGTTTTCGAAGCACAGGATGGTACAACTATAGCTGTAAAGGATCAATATGTAAAAATGAGCCCTGGCCATGACGTGACAAGATATACCATTGACCTCGGCGAAGGTCAAAGCCTTGATGTCGTTAGTTGGTTTGGATACAGAGTCTCGTTAGGGAAGTCCCACTTCGGATAGACAGAGTAGGCGCGAGGCATTTTATTTAGCATGTCAATGCGTCGAATCTTTCGGTAAGGAAAGACACTTTCTATCACGAGTTTAGGCATCTTTTGGGCTGGGCTTTCTTTTAAAGTATGGTACGCGTGACTGACCCTATAATGTTAATGATTTTAAAAGCAGCTCTACTGGTCTTTCTTTCTGCTCCACTCGCTAGCTTCCATTGCACCTTTGCTTAGTCTTGACTTCTGTCTATAGATTCCCCAGAGTGGGCCCGGGGTTGGTAGAATCCAGAAACATCAGCAACTAAAAGGTTCGCTACACCGGTCGATGTGGTAGTTGATTCAGTCAGGTCTCAAGTAAAAGCACCCGAGGTAAAGGGTCGGCAATAGACCATGAATTACGAGCTCATAACTGACTGCTTTAGTGCCCTTGAGCTTACTTGCTGCTTTAGTGCCCGAGAGCGACCTTCCCAGTCGGAATGCCAGTACTGATTTTCTGAACTTGAAGACTGAAGCTTACTACGACCGATGGGATTGGTACCGTACTGCCTTGCCCGCACCGACCGGATTGCTTTGCTGAGGAATGGAGTTAGCGCACAGACTTCCTTTTCTACCCAACTTGAAGATCTAAGTCACCGGTGGAAGGTGAATTAATTAACCCGATCGCCCTCAGGCTCCGAGTGTCTACTTCGCAATCTAACGAAGCAACAAACAAAGAAAGCTCAGATTCCTCATCTCTTGGACTAGCTCCGCTTTCAGTGTAGGGCTATGAATAAGAGTAGCGCACTACTGCTTAAGCCTACTTCTTGCTTCGTCTAGCGGCTAAGAGCTTAAAGCTGGAGCTGCTGGCATGAGCGCAGTGCAATGCAAGCCCTCTCGCGTATGCCCGCTTAGCTATTATTCTACGAGAAATCAATGTTAGCTAGCTTGCTTATGCCCGAGTGCTTGTAGTGCCTACCTTAGACTATAGACTCTGATTTTCATTCTTCTCAAGCCAGATGCGGGCGCCTTGCAAACAACCTTACTCAATCGCCTGACTTCTCATGCCTACCTTTACACCTTCTGCATTCTATTCTAGACAAGGCCGATAAAGGAGCTTTTGACGGACGTTGATTGGCATGGGTCAGAATCACACTCAGGGATGAAAACGGGAATACCTTTAAAGACGCGCTGGCGGTGAACTACGGTGCGGTTGCAACGCTTGCTGTTCAGGCAATCAAAGAGCTTAAGGCTGAGGTAGAAAAACTACGCAGAAGTTCTGCAACGGAATGAAACCCCGAAGCGCATCCCTGCGCCGGGTTCACAGCATAGCGACCAGTCTCTTTTTCAAACTCTGAGCACTCTCTCTCGTTCCACAATACAATGCCACCCTGTCGGTTAACACATTCCTCAAACAGGCGGACGGGGCCACAATGAGCCAGCCTTTAGGCATCTATTACGTAAGGCGCGCTAGCACGCTTACTACGTTTTTCAGCAAGCGAAGAAAACGACAGTGCTACCGCACGCTTTCGAGCTAGTCGCGAAAGCCTACGTTTGGTGCTTTCGAGCCAACGAAGAAAACTCCAGCGCGTGCTAACGCGCAACGGCTTTCGCCAACGCGATCATCCCTTGCGCACTCCGGTCCTACGTTTGTTGCTTTCGAGCTAAAGCTCCTACGTTAGCTGCTTTTGAGCCGTACTTTCTTCCTTCTCGAGGAGCTGTTAAGCCCAAATTTAGAGCCGAGAATCCAGTGGCCGAGACTTCGCAGCACGAAGGCTGGAACTATTCAAGCTGCTTGCTGTTCGCGGTATCGCCGGATCGATCATTCGCGTTGTTCGCGCAATTGCTTTGTTTGCTTTCCTTTCTTAGCTTGCTCCTTTGTTTCGCTTGCTTCTTTGCTTGCCTGGGCAGAAAGACCGAGGGCAAGATCTCTTTATATAAGTCATTCCATCCCTCACATCCGATTCAAAGCAACTGCTTGGCCGGCTTGGGACAGGCTTGCTTGAGCGGATATGCGAACAGCAGATATGATCACAGTAGCAGCTACTTCTTAAAAAGAGGAGAAAGAAAGCCGACCCTTTCCTTTGGCTCGCTTCCGACTGTCTTGCCCAGAATGACTAGAATGAGACCGTAAGCGTGCTACCAACTCTTTGTCCCCTTGCTTCTTTGGCTCACTGCTTTCTTGGGTGATTCTCCCTTCTACTCCTCTTCTCTTACGAAAGAGCGAATTCAATAGCAGCTAGGAAGAAGCACTGATTAGACCGAGACTTGAATGAGAACAAGGGACTGAGACCAATGGACAGCTAGCCTTGGGAAGAAAAGAGATTTTTTGAAAGCCTATTCGCTAACATTCTCATCTGGAAGAGTTCGTTCTGTGGCAAAGATCCTCTTCTGTGAAAAAGGCTTGCGCTCCTATGGGGCACATCCCGAGGGGAAAGATCGTTCCATGATTGACTGAGAGCGGGCAAATCTTGTATGATAAAGCACTCTCTCCCTTTCTTCCCCTGGCTCGTTTGCTTCTTTCTCTCCTCATTCGTGCATCTAGGAGAGCTGCAGTGCCTTAGCGCGCATGAGTGCAGCAGGAGCAAGCATGAGCGCAGTGCTTTGTGCTCCTTACTTTTTCTTAGGTTTAGAGTTCCAACTTTAGAAACTAAACTAGAGAAGAAATGCCTGTTAGCACTCACTTCCTGTAGTGAGAGAACCATCCCTTAGAAGCTTCTTTCTAATCTTCTAAGGGATGGTTCACAAGCCCTTTCAGTTCAATTCAGCTAATCCCTCATCTGAGGCCCCAAACCAACCACTCTATCCACGAGTTTCTGAATCAAATCCTCCCGCTAGTCTTGCTCTTTGCTCATGCGAGGAAAAAAAAAAAACCTTGACAACAGAGGGCTGTGCCTGCGAGCCTAGCAATCTCTCTGGGAAGATAGAACTGATGACCACTTACTTAGGTAAATTCTATCTTCCTTCTCGGGAGAAGATACGAAAACTCGGAACCCTTTCAAAGAGAAAAACTCCTTATTTATCCAAATGAACTCGAAAAAAAAAAAAGAGCAAAAGATACGAGTAGATTGGGTTTTGTCGAGTCAAAACAAGTTGATCGGGTCAATAGCGGAGGTGTGCCTCTTTTGCTGAATCGCCTCCTCGTACTGCTAGTCGTTGTTCTTCCCGCTAACGAGTTTATCTGCACCTTAGTGTAGTTCGCAATCATGCTTTATTCCCAACCACCAAGTAAGTCGGAAAAATCAGTAAGACTAGCGGGAGGTAGGTTCGGGTATGGTACTACGCTTCGTCTTGGTCCCCGATCCCAATATGGGAATACCAGTGAGGAAGGCAACACAATCATACGAGCCAGGAAGGCATACCATGAAAAGACCTTCTATGAGGTTTGGATTGAGACTACGATCTCCAGTCTCTCTAAGTGGAACAACCTATGTTATCCTTCTCCTTCTCTTCGCGGATTTGGTTGCAATACCACCTGGGTTCGTCCCTCTGCTCGACTTCAATGGGCCTCATCTTAACTCCTTCGGTTCGGGTATTTCCACCATAGACGCTTTGGTTGCCGCCAATGCATCTGCAAACTAGTTCTTTGTTCTTTAGAGAAAGGTAAACTTTATTCGCTCCAACTTCGTATGTCACAGAGGGCTTTGGCTCCTAAAAGGCCGTTTTGAACGTAATACACATATTACCAAATCCGCGTGGGCATGCCGAGATCGCTGCATCCTTTTAAGGTAAAAAACGAAAGAAATATTAGTTAAAAGCGGAAAAGGATGGTAACCGCTTACGGACCTGAATGAGTGACGTGTTTGTTGATTGTACTCAAACCTTGTTGATCCAGCTATGGAACACTCAATCAAGCGAATCTCGTACTTGCGCGGATGCAAGCTTGATCGGAGAATCCGTGGCGTGGTAGCTTCTTTCTGTTCCAAAAGCAGCTGCTCATGAATGTGAATTAGTTTTATAAGATCCAGAGTAGACGTCGAATTGAGAGTTTCTTTATGCCTATATCCACGGATCGGGCTTAGATTAGAGCATTTCATTTCACCGTCCTGGTCGAGAAGAATGCGGGAAGGATCTTTCGCGGAACATTCAAATATGGAATTGAGATTCACTTGTTTCTCAACCTTTTGTATTGGGTATATGAAATGAAGCTTAGACACAGTCTCTAAGAAGGAAAGAAAGATGCACGCACAAACACAAATAAGGGCGAAGGTTCCACTGCTAGATAAACTACTCGGCAAAGTAGCTCTTTTTTAAGCTGTGCCTGGCATCAACTCTTTATGGATCTTCGAAAAAGGGCTATGGACCTGGACCCTCCTACAGGAAGATGAAGTACGTAGTCCTACCCACCCCACCTTCGTCACTAGGCCGTAAGTCACCTATTTTTGCTAGTTCGGCAGTAGCTAGATCAGAAAGAATCAAATTCAAGTATTGGGAAAATGGACCTTCTTTCTTTGGCGAAACAGAAAATGAAAGCCCTGGACTGATGACTTTCTTTTTCTAATTTACAATCTCTCTAGCATGTACCGTTTCAACAATTCTTTTGTTTGCCCTGCGTTATCACTATAGCAATAGGTAGCCAGGTAGGTCACGATTGTACTTATTATATTGTATGTAGAAAGCAAGAAGTTCTTCCTCTTCCGATCTTGTTCGGGTTTGTAAAGGCGTTTTTCAATTCCCGAAGTTGTTGTTACAGCGGAGCTATGGGAGTCGAACCCAATCAACTTCTTTTTTTTTGATCGGGGAAGGAGCTACTATAAAAAAGAAGTCAAAAAGCCTTTGGTCGTCTTGTCTTGATCATCGCTTCTTGACTTCAACTTCTCTTTCCCTTTCCCTTCATATTCTTAAGAAACTCATTCCCCCCCCCCCGGCAACTCACTCTTTGCCAGTGAAGTCCTCCCACATCTTGACCCACTCGCTCGCTATCTACCTTCCCCACCGCCCACCTTCAAGATCCAGCCGCCCTGTTCTAACAATACGGCCGAATATGAAGCACTGATTCTTGGCCTGGAGATTGCTGTGCAGTCGGGAATCAGAAATATTGGCGATTCGCAGTTTTTTGTTAGGCAGGTTACTGGAGAGTACAAAGTCCTCAATCAGCACCTATTATGTTATGCTATTGGGAAGCGGTCATGGACTTGAGGGCTTTGATACCGTAAGAATTGACCATGTGCCAAGGGCGGTGGGTGGGGAAGGGAGCAGCAGCTGACAGCATGGCACAACTAGGGTCGACTCTGAGGATGCCGAACACATGCCAACAGGTCGTCGTGCAGATTCGGCAGAAGTTGATTGCACCATACCTTCAAAGATGCTTCGACTCGGATGTGATCCACTGTTATAACATAGAGACGGAGGGTGTCGACGAAGGGGATTGGCGTTACCCGTACATC
>JAINDJ010000009.1:55000-82500 GCA_019845555.1 Aristolochia fimbriata | reverse complement strand
AGCGCGTTAGGCGCCTTATCAAATAGGGCCGTTGCTTCTTTCTCACCCGGATATCTTTTTCAAGAAAGCCCAGACCCCTACTGTGGAACTTCCTCCACTTCCGGCCACTCAGTTCGCCAACGAGCTCAACTAGGTTCATTCCTAGGGATAAACAACCCCTCCCTGAAGCAAGGGAATAGGCTGACTTTGGAAAGCTCTAGTTTCCAGCCTAAGATAAGATATCTATGTGCGGAACGGAACGGAAGGGGACCATTGCAATCTTCCCCAACGAAATTGATTGGGACACCATCTGCGACCATCCTGCCTGGCTCATGGGAACTGCTGGTTTAACAATCAAACGTTGGGATATCTCATTTGATCCCAGTTAACTTATCTTAAGAAATTCCTATCCTATAATAAGAGGATTAAGATAAAGGCACAGCACTACTCCTTAATCACAATCACTGACTTAGGAAAGGAGTCATCGACGACGCTACGAGTCAGAAAGCCAAGCCCAGCAATAATAAGTCGAGGTCTCAACCAGAAAGGAGGGATTCCACGGCCTGTAATCTTGCCGGTCAGCTTACGGTTGGGGTTTGCGCAATAATGGCTGGTGCTTTCCTCGACTTGAACTCGACTTCCGCTTCCGGCTTGGCTTCCACATACGCTTCAGTGCTTGGGCCTTTGTAGCTTTCGGACCTACTTTCATTGATGGCAGATGTTGTTGTTAGGTATTCCTCATTGGGGCTTAGGGTTAGGGGGTAGGGGCTCATAGCGTCGTCGTGTAAATCTACTACCTTGCCGAGTCCTAAAGTGCACTAATGAGAATGGAGAGAAGGTCACCTCCTTTTTATAGATGAGGGGGGGGGAGGAAAGCTCGACAGATTGAGTCCTAATCATTATCGCTACGTAATAGATGTGGCTCCCAGATCAGCTCTGAAATATAGACCCCCGAACGGATCAGCTCTACTCGGATTCAGACATCTATGTGATGCCGGGTCCGGAGAGAAAGTCTACCCGCCTGACTGAGAAGCTCCTTTCTTTTTTCAAGGATCGCCGGCTCGTAACGTGCCCTTTTAGACCGATCGGATCATGAGAGCCGAGAGGCCCCGAACTCCGGTTTTCTCTTGACTGAGCTAGTAGGGAATTCAATTACCTTTACAGCAGGGGAAGGAGCCCAAGTCTTATTGCTAACAGTCTTATTGATAGCACTTTCTTATTATTAGCTTACTTACAAAAAGCAAATATTCTTGCATTGAAAGTCAGTCTTGCCGAAATAATTCATAATGTTGGAAGAAGTCTAAATTCTGGCAGGGAAAGATACGTGCCTGAATGACTGAGAAGCCTTCCCTTAATGCCCATAGTTGCGCTAAGCCCTTTTTTTGCTCCGCTTGTCAAAGAAACCTCGGATCATGCCGAGAAGGGCCTGTCCCTTTCTATGATATGAGGGGCTGTAAGGATCTTACCGTTTCTTCTTCAAAGACGCGGACGGAATAACGTATAGAAGTTGGAGTGCTCTCTTCCGATTGAAGAGGAGACGAAGGAGATGAAGAAGAAAAGCAAATAACATAACGAGGTAGCTCATTTCGAGATGGATCTTAGAAGGTGCAGAACGTTAGAAGCAAGTGGACCTCCGGCCTCTACTAGCCCACATTGGTTGCGGGGGGTATCTGTGAGAAGG
Organism: Aristolochia fimbriata; assembly: GCA_019845555.1. NCBI lineage: Eukaryota > Viridiplantae > Streptophyta > Magnoliopsida > Piperales > Aristolochiaceae > Aristolochia > Aristolochia fimbriata. Next base: position 80,840 of record JAINDJ010000009.1, on the reverse strand, counting down.
CCGGTTCGATATAGGTGCCCATCCTATTCCACAGCCACATGTCTTTCTATAGCACGCGCCCTATAGTTTGCGGTCCGTTTTACATTTTCTCTCCTCTCCTGGAATGAAGTCAGTGGATTCGAACCACTTTGAAACCTGTCAAATCACGGGGAAGCGAACTTTCTATCAAACAAAAAAGAGCTTCCTCTCCGACGCCGAAAGAAAATAGCAAATCAAATAGCTAAAAGTTTCAAAAAGAAGGCTGAATAACTTGTTTGAGATGAAAGATCTTGGTCCAGCAATCAAACGGCAGCGCTAACGCGAGGGTTGGTCTGGTGCTGTAAGGGCGCGCGTTAGCGCTAGGCGCCTTATCAAATAGGGCCGTTGCTTCTTCCCTTCCCTTTCGAGATCTATATACCTAGCCAGTTTACCCGATTGTTGCAGTCGAAGAAGCAAAAAAATATGGGAAGCTAGTTTGAGTTCTGACAAGTTGATCAGAGCATTGAGTGTTTCAATATAAGGCTCTTTATTAGAAGTTGCCGCCATTTCGGGAGGAGCCGTTGCAAGAATTTGATAATCCAAAGAAGACGTACTGGAAGGGGACGTACGAGAGAAGGTTTTTGCAAGCGTACTCCGATATAAAGCGGCGTCCTAGTACTATAAAAGTAAATGACTTCAGGCGGGGTCTATGGCGGGCATACTTCTCATGCCTTCATAGCACGCGGATAAAAAGCAGCTGGTGGTCGGGAGGGCTCTTCACATACTTGGAGTACGAGAGCAAGATGTGTGTTGCAGGTTGTTTGCAGAAAGGCTCACTGGAAAAGCGGAAGACTGGTTTCATTCGCTTCCTAATGGAACCTTTACGTCATGGCAAACCTTTCATGATTTGTTCAGGAGGCGCTCCCAAGCGCACAGAGAAGACTGCTCTTCTATAATTAGTTCAGATGACCAAGGCTGATGATGAAACAGTTGACCAATTCATTGTCAGATTTTGGAATATCAACAAGAGGATTCCTCTGAATGAGAAGCCAAGCGACCAACAACATCTCATTTTTTATAGGTTTATTGATGCCATGCCAGCAGACTTGCAATTCGAGCTCACTCAGGCGCTTTTTCTTACTCACATGGGATGAGCTAATATCTCAAGCGCGCAACATGGAAGATGAGTTCTTTTTTTAATTATTAAGCTAAAGCTCAAAGACGAGAAGGCATCTAATGCGAATGAAACGGCGGATAAGCCCACTGTTTTGGGATCCAGTAAGAGTTCCTCAACCTGCCTCTTTTTGAAAGCATTTGTATCATGAAATAAGAAGACCCCTCGCTCGAAAGAGCCAACAATGTTGGTGCCGGTATTCGCAGGAATAGAAGAGATAGAAACGAGCTACCGGCGAAATGTTTTTGGGGTCATGGAGAGCCGGAACAGAAAGAAGAAATGCCTAGAAAAAGAAAGGGGGGGAGAGGCAGACATACAATAAAGAAAAAAAGAGGAAGGCAAAGTTGAGGGTTCGTCTAGGGGAGTATCGTAATCATTACCGCTCCTCCAGCCCTTCATGCCGCCTATCGTTCTAGATTATCCACTTCATAGGGGCGGTTTCCATCGGGTTATCCCGAAGGGTTTGCACCTGGGGTAGGCCAGGCCCTACCTTCCTGCCTTCAAGGGATATCCGTGATGTGCCACAGAGCAATTGAGTTTAGAAGCTCCCCTTGTTTGAAATCATTCACTAAAAAACGCCTACCTCTCCACAAAGCGAAGAATTTTTTTTGTCTGGATCAACAGACAAAAAAGCTGGACAAAGACAGAATCGACAGAAAGAACTGAATCTACAACTGCTCTGCAATTGGGACTGCTCTAGCTGCTGTTCTGGTCTCTGGTATCCCGGCCTCTGCTTCCTTCGCTACTCACTCCGCTGCGAGAAATGCTGCTCGTTCCAGGGTCTACTACTGCTTGCTCCGGTTCTGCCCCAGCCACCCTTGCTTTCCTTGCTGCTTCCACCTCTGCCATTGTTTTGGTGCGAATGCTGGATGTGCCACTAGGTATAGCTATCGATCCGAACCAAAAACTGCCTTTGCTTCCGATGGCAGGGGATCCGGATCTCCCTCTCTCTGATGTCTCTGCCCCATCCCGCTATCGGCTATCGACCCGGAAGGTTTGCAGCGGGCTTTCGATCGGAAAATAGAACTGTTTGGGATGCCTGCTAGGATGCTCGCTCGAATGTTGCTGGTAGTGGTGCCGACAGCTCCGCATATGGGTATGGAAGAGCATCAAGTCAAACTGGAAGGACAGGTGCTTCAACACAACTGTCCAACTTCAAAAGGTAGGAGAAAGAAGGCTTCTCATTTCCGGGAGTGGGATTGGAAAGACGTCCGTGAGTCAGTACGTAGGTCAGTAGGTTAGTTAGTTAATAAGTGAGTTAATCAGTTAGTCAGTCAGAATTAGACGTCGAACCATTGAATGCTGCAAGTCTCAGTCCCGCTTAGTAGTCAGGTCAAGTAAGGGAAGGGAAGCACATTGTCTTTTTCTTCCACTTGACGTCGAAATCCAGTTTTTTCTACTCGTTTACTGAGCGAATCACTTGACTAACGGGCTCCACTAACTGACTTAACTTTAGAGCGTACCCAACTAGCCCGAAAGACTGACTGACCTCCTCGCTTTCTGAAGCCGAAAGAGATAGATTGAACTCTTTTTGACGTCTCTCTCTGGTCCTTGCTCTGATCGACTTGCCCTCCGTCTCGGTTCCCTTCCTTTTTCCGCCGGAAGCGCTGATCTCAACAGATCTCTATCTGCACAGCCGAAAGCTTGCGTCGAAAGACTCACTTCTTTTATCCCCTCTCTTCCCGCTTTCACTTTAAAGAGCTTGCTTTAAAGACGGAACCCGCGAAAAAGAGTTTCCTCACGAAACTAGCTATACCGTAACTGCACTCCCGGTTTAGTCTTTCTCATCCCCTTCCCCGTAAGCTACGTTGGCCTCTTCCTCGAGTGTGGGTATTCAGTATTCGGATCTGTCTCCTGGCTTTAGTTTAAGGTCCGAGTTTACCTTTTTTACTTCCTGAACTTACGACTTTCAATAGCGCTTGCTTGATTCGCCCTCCGCAGAGAAGGATTCTATTCTGTATCTCTCGCCGTACGCCCTTGTAGCTATCCAGAAAGAAAGATTGACTTTACCGCCTGACGAGCTTATTGACGACTTCCACCTGGAACTGAAAGGATTTAGTTTAAGATCTTTCCACCAGCCCTCCATAAGGCTGACCACATCAGAAAGACAGAAGGAACATTTAATTAATCTATCCACTTCGCCCTAACAGCAGGACTGGACTAACCAGCTCTACTCACTTTCCAACAGTCAAGCTCTTTTTCGGGTCTTCCTCACTATTAATCAAGTTAAAGCAGGCTCAGAATGAAATAGTAGGATTAGCAGGGAACTGCTTACTTCAACCGCTTAACTAAACCTTCCCACCTTTCGCTTACTACCCTGAGTACCAGTACTGAAGGAAACAGAAAGATGATCTTTTCTCAATCTCTTCCCGTGCCCTGACCTGAAAAGCAAAGCCGAAACTGACTATCACGAGTGCCTGCTTTTGTTGTTAGGTTAATCTGCCCGTAGCCTGCTAGCCGAAAGGAAAGAAACATTCTCTTAGCAAAGTCAAAGTCACTATGAACCGCTAAAGAGAGTTTCAGTTGGAGTGGGTCTCTTCCTCGGGCATGTGATTCATGTAAGGTGCGGGAACAAAAGCCTAAAGCCAGTCACTAGAAGTACCTTTAGCCTAGAAGTCCGGAACTAGAACTGAAAAGCGACTAACAGAAGCGCCCTCTAAACGATTGCCCACTCATGCCCGGAACCTGTTTTAGCTCTATCTTCCACTAGCGCCTACACCGGAACGGGAATCGAATCCGACAAAGGAACTATGAGCCGCTTTCAAGAGATTTCGGGCCTGTGCTAGGGATTCCCCCTCCGTGCTATAACTTCAACAGCCCTTAAAGCGTGCGAGCGGCCCTAGCTAATAAAGTAGCGAGCCCAGAAGAGCAGCGCAGTTTCTTTCCCCAGGAAGAGCAGCGGAAACACTTTTTCGAGCGCCGGGATATACTTTGAAAAGCCTATCGCTCGTAACGGAAAGAGGGATTTCTCTTGGACTCCCTGTTCGCATCGCTCTCTTTGGTGCCGGTTTCCTATAAAAGATCATAGGTTTCCTTTCCCTTTCTCTGATCTACCGCTTTCGCGTGTCCTTGGGTGACCAATCTACACTATTCATCATGCGATGATCAAAGAAGCGGCTAGATATAGGTCAAAGGTACAACCGCTACCGCCAGTAGGATTTCCTTGCTTTACTAACGAGCTAACCTACGAACCGCTCCTGCTACGGAAGCTAGAAGAAGAAAGCAGAGTTGGACTATCACTGCACCTGAGCAACGCGAAGGGACGAGTTAAGGAACGAGAGTCAAACACGACGTGGACGTCATACTACACAACACAAGCAGAGACGGGAGGGAGCCGACTACGGAACTGCACTGCAAACGACCGGAAACTGCGAGGAGGAAGCGAAGCGTGGAATAAAGTGTACGGGGAACGCTAAGATGACTCGCTAGTTGACGGGACAGAACAGCAGCACAGAGACATGGCCCCAACGTACTACACCTCCAGGGAAGGAAAAGGAAGTGAATCCAGCTTCAAAACGCCTGACGTGAATTGGGCTCCTGCGCGCTTCTAGCGCACAAGCCAAAGTCGCAAGAGGGCCATAGGGGGCACTCTTAGACCAGCAGTGCCTGCTTTAAAGGGGCGCTTATAACAAGAGGGCACGGCAAGCGAGAAGCACCTCTTGCTATTGTAGGCTTGGGGGCGTGTGCGCTTAGCCCCAAAGCCTAAGGGGGCAACTAGCGCACAAGCCCTAAGGCACTTGCTGCTTAGGGCACTGCTGGCGTGTGCGTATGGCTAAGAGTGCCTTAGGGCTTGTGCGCTAGTATGGCTTTGAGCGAGCGCATCCGCGCTCCGCTCACTGGGGCTTGCTGGCTCAGGAATCGACTGGTTCCGAGCAGACTCGTGGAGCTGCTGCTTGGATTATCGTAGAATAAGAGGAGCCGTCTTTTAAAATGACTTTACTTAAAAGACAGATGCCGCCGCTGCGAGGCGAGGGAGCCACTTGTCTGGTCTTGCGATGCACTCACTCCCGTTACGAGAATGAAATGACGCCCCAGCAAGAATAGGCCAAAAAGCGTAGGCTTGAAGCCTGCTAGCGCACACGCCCTTGCGCGCCTACGGCCCTCTTGCGACTTTGGGCGGAGCACCTGACGCAATTGGTGCTTCAAGCACTCTTGCTATCAGGTAGAAAGCCTACAATAGCAAGAGGCGCTTTATAAGCTCTCTTGCTATTGTAGGCTTGGGGGCTTGTGCGCTAGCCTTATAGCTTGGGGCCCCCTATCCTATGGCACTCTCGCGTAAAGGGATTAAAGTGCCCCTCTTACGTAGGCTTGTGCGATGCCCCCTACTCAAAATAATGCCTTAAGCGCTCACCTTTTTTGGCCGAGACCAAGACTCCTTACTTATCGCACAAATAGCGGCACAGAGCGGCCGGAGATTGATTGAAAAGGCAGCCCAGCCTGGCCCGCCCCTTTAGTGAGAGTGAGAAAGAGCACACACAGACCTCCCCTGACCCACTAATCATCATCTGGCGCGAAGCAAAAAGAAAGGTCCCCCCTCCTTCCCAACCGCCCCCCTAGCCGCCTACCTACTCGTGCTCGTAGCTCGATCGGAGATCAAGAGTGTGGTCCGGCGGAAAACAGAAGTAGTCCGTCTCAAGTGAAACGTGAATTGCTCAGTAGTGCTTCGCCACTACCGGAGCTGGCGGAAATAGCTTAATGGTAGAGCATAGCCTTGCCAAGGCTGAGGTTGAGGGTTCAAGTCCCTCCTTCCGCTCCAGGCTTCGTCGTTCAGTGGTAACGAGTAGAGTGCGTCAGTCATCGGTGCTTTTCCGGGCTTTTTCTTTGATTTTTCATCTAGATTGGGTTGGTGTGTACCGTACTGTTATATGTTGCCTGAGGCCGGAGACCATCCGTGATTTCTGACTTTTGATTTTGAGGAGAATCGCAGTGGAGCCTGTGAGCGGAGCGCGGATGCGCTCGCTCAAAGCCAGCGGGCACTTAGAGTGCCCTATTGCTTAAAGGTAAAGGGGCGTCAAGTGCCCCCATTACGTAGGCTTGTGCGCTAGCTTACGCGGGCGTGTGCGCGTTATGCCCTAAGGCTGGCTTGTGCGCTAGCTTTATGGCTTGAGGCTTTCTACCTGATAGCAAGAGTGCTTGAAGCACCAATTGCGTCAGGTGCTCCGCCCTGACGCTTAAGCGCTTGACGGCGCCTCTTGCTACAGGGCTTGAGCGCTAGCTTTGAGCGCTCACCTTTTGAAGCTTGCTGCTTTCTCCCAGACGAAGGAGATATGAATTCCATTCAGGCAGGTAAGGGCTTGACCGTGTGTTCTCTCCTGGTCGGGTCGGAGGCGAAGACTGGCAAAGTTCATCATTCCGTGGTGGGGTGCTCATAGAAAAGCAGGCGTCGCCCAACGAGTGGCTTGGATGGAGTCTCGCTTTTTTGCTGGGGAGATCCATAGATCTGGATAGAGTCTCGCTCATAGAGGAAGAGTACGCGCGCTAGCGCGCTACGGCTTACGCAGTTGATCGGATCAGATAGCCCTTCGGGCAACCAACCCAACCCGGCACATCCAATTCCGATCAACAACTTGGAGGTATGGCTGAGTGGCTTAAGGCATTGGTTTGCTAAATCGACATACAAGAAGATTGTATCATGGGTTCGAATCCCCGGCACGGAAGTTGAACGGGCGGGCTAAGCCTGCGCTCACGCCAGCGAGCGAAGCGCTCAAAGCGATGCGAGCCAGCTTGTAGTAAGAGGGGGGCACAACGCGCACAAGCCTTAGGGCACTCTTAGCCAACGTAAGCGCACAAGCCCGCGGGCACTTGCTTTGCTGCCCTTGCGGGCACTCTAAGTGAGAGAAAGAACCTCTTGGTGGAGTCCCCCGGAGGACAGAATAGCACTACTTAGTGACTAGGAGCGGAGAGCCTCTATCTTGTTCTTGGTAGCGTCTATAGCGAAGAAGACCTGACCGAACGAGGGCCGGCTTTTGACTGGACGGCTCTCGGTTCGTCGAGCGACGCTCCTCCACAGCTTGGTAAGGTAGGGCGCTATTCGATGAAGAAAACACACACTTTAGGAAAGTGGTTCAGGTAGCTCAGCTGGTTAGAGCAAAGGACTGAAAATCCTTGTGTCAGTGGTTCGAATCCACTTCTAAGCGGGCGAAGGGTCCAAAGGAGACGTTGCCGGGAGCGAGCCGGTCAAATTAAAGTGAAAGAGGAAGTCGAAAAGTAGTTGGAGGCAGATTTGAGAAAAGCGGTTTCTTACTCGGATTGGTTCTCGCGTCCCTGTGCCCAAAAAGGATGGGCGAGTTCGGTTCGAGTCTTCATCGATCGGGTGGTCAGACTCTGGGGGGGTGAGACGAGGTGTAGCGCAGTCTGGTCAGCGCATCTGTTTTGGGTACAGAGGGCCATAGGTTCGAATCCTGTCACCTTGAATGTGGCTAATAGTACAATCTTCAATCAGAATCATTCTCATGAAAACATATAATCGCCCGTTATCACCTCATCTTACTCTTTATGTGTCCCAGCTCACTTCGACGTTTCCTATTTCCCATAGAATCTCCGGGGCTTTCCTCGCCACAATGGTTTTGTTTAGTCCGATTCTGTGTCCGAAAATGAGTTTGATTTGCTTGACCTATGAGAATTTCTACCAATCCTCGTATATAAGTTCCAAGTTCATCCCAAGCTCCGTTGGTCTGACTATCTTAGCGTTGTCCTTTCATCTGTATTATGGAGCTCGTCAAATTGTTACGGAATTCAAGAAATTCTTGTTTGATTACTATCAAAAATGGTCTTCTTTTTTTCTGAGAAATCCATTTGTTCGCTTGACCATACTAATAAAGGTTTTCTTATTCTATTTGTTGGTCCTAATTATGAGAATAAGGATGTGGCTGCCATTCTCCTTGGCACTCTGGGCAGACTACCCCCTAAGCGAGGGAGAGATGCTGCGGCACCGTTTACATCGCGAAGCAGAGCGGCTGCAGCAGCACAATCTCGAACTGCAGCTGGAGAATTTCCGAGGAGAGATTCAGCTGCTGCAGCAGCAGGAGCACCTGCCCAGATAACAACAACAGCAGGCCATGGCCTGCTGTTGAACGGATAGAGCCACAATCCGACTCCTACTAAGTAACTCCGTGCTTGCAGTGCTCCAGACGGGGAAATGAAAGCAGAATTTCTTCGGATCCCTCCCACATGTTCAATCTTTTTTTAGCTGTTTCCCCAGAGATCTTTATCATTAACGCAACCTTCATTTTGCTCATTCATGGAGTTGTATTTAGTACCTCTAAGAAAGATGATTATCCACCGTTAGTCAGTAATGTGAGTTGGCTTGGATTACTTAGTGTTGCGCGCCTAGGAGGGCAGCGCGCTTTGGGATGCGGAGGAGCTATTATCGCCCAGCTCCCTAACCTAATGCGGCACCGGGTTCGGACCGCAGGGAACCGTAGCATGGGGGGACGTCTAATCCTTTTGCCGCCGCAAGGCTGGCTAATCGTACGCTGCAGGAGCAAGGGAACTCCCCAGGTTCTGGAAGGCACATGAGTCCGAACGCTATTATGAATGTGCGACCGACACTACACTACGTAGGTACCTGTGCTGGTGAGGCGTCGGTCGGTCCTAGAAACGGCGGCAGCGGCGCGAGGAGTTAACGACCGGACGTGCTGCAACCTAGGGATCACCAGGCAGCTCTTTCGCTCTATAGGGATCGGGGGGGCATAGCACAATTCTTCTTGGAGGAGGGTTGGTTTGCCCGGGTGACTGATCCTGCCATAATGTACTCCTACCTATTGCACTTGCTGTGCCCGCGGGCGTGTAAGCGCACACGCCCGCGGGCAGCATCGCACACGCCCCCAAGCCTACAATTGCAATAGGTGCTTCAGCCCTATTGTGCCCTCTTGTTATAAGCGCCCAAGGTAGCATGCAGCTGCCCGCGGGCACAGCAAGGGCCATAGGGGGCTTTCGCACACGCCCTAGGGCACAGCAGCTCGCGGGCGTGTGCGAAAGCCCTAGGGCGTGTGCGCTGAGCCCTAAGGCAGCAAGTGCCCTAGCCCTAAGGCTTGTGCGCTAGAGAGCGGGCGTGTGCGCTGTGCGTATGGCAGCAAGTGCCCTAAGGCTTGTGCGCTAGAGAGCGGGCGTGTGCGCTGTGCGTATGGCAGCAAGTGCCCTAAGGCTTGTGCGATAGAAGTCGAGCATACATATGATGATCTTCATGCGTGAATAGCCAGGAGGAAAGAAAGGGCGGTAGATGATAAGATAATGAGAAAGGGCGCCGCGTCTGGACGGGCGGGCGGAATGGATGAGCGAAAGGTGCCATGCCATGGGAGCGGGGAATCCCCCGAGTCTCATTTAAGACAACTAAATGCACCTCGAGGTGCAGCCGAAGAACTGGGTGGGGGACCTTCTCGAGCACAGGATAGGCAATTGAGAGATAGAGCTAGCCTATTCGTTATGGGGAATCAATGCTCCGGGCCGAATAGAGCTTACCTCCGGCACCTGGCTTTCTCCGGCGCATATTAGCTTAGCAGCGCTCAATAGGCCCTGGCTTGGTTTGGCTGCCTCTCTGGCGGCCACTTTCCTTACCTTACCCCCGCAACACTCCCACTCCAAGCTACGCCTGCTGAGCAAGATGCATTGCGATTTCCTCTTCTGTGGACGCACCGGAGCCTCACTATGACCCGGGACGGGAAGAGCATTTTCTCTCCGGCGGGCTTTCTAGCGCACAAGCCCCTTTACTACAGAGGTCAGAGGCGCTTTATAAGCTCTCTTACCTCTTACTACAAGGGGCTACGCACCTTTACTACAGAGGTCAGAGGCGCTTTATAAGCTCTCTTACCTCTTACTACAAGGGGCTACGCACCTTTACTACAGAGGGGGCACTTGCTGCCAAAGGCGCCCCAAGACAGGGTCAAACTGTAGGGAAGGGGACATGATCAATAGAACCTGGCTGGATCGGGGCTGGGATAGTAGCGCCCATTCCTAACCAGTTTCGAAAAGGTTCGCTCATGCTGGAGGGAGCATCCCCACTTAGTGATCGGTCCGCTAGTTCACGCAAATCCGAAGAAGTTATCACGGACGAGCCACATGCAGGGAAACTTGCACGTGTGGTTCTGGCCGGGGTTTCCCTTCGGTATCTAATAACCTTGCTTCTGCTCGCCGCTGGCGCACCTCTCCTAACTATTGCCCATTTATTCCGGAATAATCTTTTTAGGAGGGACAATTTGACATATTTCTGCCAAATCCTTCCATTATTAAGTACGGCTGGTACCATTTCGATGTGTTTCGATTTTTCCGAACAAGAGAGGTTTGATGCTTTTGAATCCATTGTATTAATTCCACTTCCTACTCGCAGTATGCTCTTTATGATCTCGGCTCATGATTCAATTGCCATGTATTTAGCTATTGAGCCTCAAAGTTTATGTTTTTATGTGATCGCTGCATCAAAAAGAAAGTCTGAATTTTCCACGGAAGCCGGCTCGAAATATTTGATCTTAGGTGCATTTCCCTCTGGAATATTATTGTTCGGGTACGACCGGACAACTACCGATATTTTATTTTTTTATAAATAACATTGTATAAAAGCGATCGATCCACATCTTTCCCCATAGCCCTGCCCTGGGGCTGTGTCTCGATCTCCTACGTGCGAAATCAGAGGGACTAGTTCCTATGGAGATTCCCCTTGGTCTAATTCCACGACGGAGAGTCGGCGTGGCGTAAAGTGAAGATTGGGGGGAGTAGAGCGAAATCCCCTTCGTGGGTATTCCGAAGGTGTAACCTAGGCAACGAAAAAGGGGCCCGATACTTCAACTAGAGGAGCGACCAGTTGGTTCACCAAACCCCGACCCAGCGTCACACGTTCTCCAGGTCCGAAGGGATCCAGTGCCCTTATACCGACTCCTCCCGGAATTGCGTTATCGGAGCCGAGCCAGGAATGGCCGTTAGTGGACACCCACCACTTTTCACCGGTTAGAGAGGCCCTCTTTAATACATTAATAAAAGATGTTCACAGGGGCCAGAAAGACTCGGTCATAGGAACTTAGACCACCTACGCGCTGGTAAACGAAAACCACCTCGACCGGATCTACCGAACGAATCAGGCCGCCCCTTGAAAGAATTCACACGCCCAAAGGGCCACCAGCTTTCCCAAAAAAAGGGGAGATCTGCTGCTTACTGCTCACGGAAAGATATTTGACCTAGACTATAGTCAAGTCGCTTCGGAGTCACTTACCGCCGGCTCAAAGCAGGATCGGGAAATCCTTTTGACTTTGGAGGTAGGGCGTTGTGTCGCGTGCTTTCCTTCCGCTAGGCGAGTGCTTCTCTCAAGTGAAGCGTGAGTCGACCGATGTGTGCTAGCTATGGGGCTTGGGCTATGCGCTCTATCGTCTTCGTCTGATTCACTTGCTGCTTTTCATTTCTTAATGCAGTTTGTTCATGCACAAGGGCAGCAAGACTCCCTTGGGGTACTGTGGCCTGAGTGTACACGATTTGCCCTCTATAAAGGTAATAAAGCCCTTACCAAGTGGTGCTTGGAGGAGTTCGAGCGGAAGCTCGGTCCCTTCTTGCCATCGTGTGACGAGGTCCAATGTCCACCGTTGTGTGGTCGTCTGGGTCAGGTCGTCGAGTCCGGGGGTGTAAACACCTATTCCCGGGTAAGACCACCTCTTCTTTGTTTCAGCCGCCCTTGCAGCCCTGCTACCTTATTCAACGTGGTTTGGCACTCCTCATGCAGAGGCTGACGTGGAAAACAAAACCTAGACCATGTGATGGTAAACTGCTTCCTGTTCCACATTCCATCGCTCTGAAGCAAGAATCGGGCTGCGCTAACGCGAGGGTTGTGCACCAAGCCTTTCGCGCTAGGCGAGGGTTGCACCACACCAACCCGGAGTTGCTTCTTGGGTGGGCACGGTAAGTAGGAAGGCGATCTGAGGGGGCGGGAAAGGTCTTTAAGTTTTCGCACTATCCCTCGTTAACGCGGGTGGATCATAAGCAGAAGTAGCGGGTGAAGTAGCATCGCTAAGCAACGTTAGGGATGAAGCAAGTTCAGCTGAAAGCAAGCCAACCTCTAATGGACTAGCTAGCAAGCCAATAGCTAGCAAGCCTACTGTTCGCCTCAATTCGTCCTAAGTCTGCCTCGCTTGCTTTCTGAACTCTTTATTGGGGACCGCATTTTCTATTTAAGCATTTTATTTAAGGGCACCTTGCAGGTCCACTAAAGCAGCAAGCACTTTTCTTTCTTATGAGAGGGATCTTTCTCTTTCTTTACCCGGAGGGAGGCTTTCTATTCTCAGTCGCCAAAGCCCCGCTACCTAACTACAAACGCTAGGGAGTGAGACTCTCTATCTTCTATAAAGAAGAAAGACAGCCGGAACAGGAAAGAACCTTCGGAATGACCTCCTAATTGACTAAGATATTCCCACCCGTTCAAGGGCACCAACGCCTGTAACCCACCGCCCTTCATATTCTTTGGAAATTCATTCCCCTACCCTTTTGGAATCGCTGGAAGCGCCTCGAACTCCCTGATTCGGATTCCCCAAAATATATGTATGTCACTTTCGGAACGCACATGCACCCAACGAACGCGCCATCTCGCATGCATGGATAATCTCGTCCCTCTTTCGTTCCACTCCAACTATGTAAATAGGTTGGACTTCTCATGTTAAACTGATTCTGTAACCAATCCTTCTCGTCCATGGAGACATCTTTATCTATGTTGATACGGAACTTCCTTTCCAAGCCCAATAGCAGATAAAGGTAGCCCTTCAGGGTGATTACGCCCTTCCCGCTTTTCTTTCATTTTCTTCATCACCCAGGTCTTGTTATGAGTTCTCATTCTGTACCTTCCCCATAGTCTCAGGGTTTAAGCTTAAGACTTTGGAATCACTTCCCCATCATATTCTCCCCCCTTCTTCTGACCCCACCCTAGTCCTTCCGTAGCTGCTGCTGCCTTCTCTCCCGCCCCCTTCTTAGTTGAAAAATCTCATTCATTCATTACTCTACTCCGCCTTTTCAAGCTCCGTGCCTATCTGCTGATCAAGTAAGGAAAAAGGTTCTTAGCCAATGGTATCGGCTTTGGCCTTCCATCCATTGACATATCTGCTTCCCGGTACCAGATGCATTTAACACCTTTATCGCGCCCATCAAGGTCTCCTTTTTCTTTTCTATATATTTCCCATTCGCCGTACATTCGGTTAAGTGTTAGGCCAATCAATCGCAATGATTGACATTGACACGACCATGAGAGTCGGGTCCTCCCGTTAAGCCCTTTCGCTTCGATGCTTTGAATCCGTGCATGGAAGCGTCCGCCAGAGGAAAAGGACCGAGTCTCATCCTGCCCCTTGGGCCATTCCACATCACCCATTCCCATCTTCTTTTTAACGAGAAACTTGAGCCCTGGGATTAGAGGAAGCGAAAGCTCACCCTCTTACCCATTCTCATGGTCATTCTTTCAAGAAGAAGGCACCCTCGGTTAAGGGATAGACCGAACCAGTCCAACTGGGCAAGAAGGCAACCGTCCATTTGCCCTCATTTCACAGGTTGAGCGAAGCTTAGCGCAGCATTCAGCCAGGCCCTTCTTTTGCTGAGGCGACCTTCGCTTTCGGGGGTGACGTACGCCAACCGTAATTACCACCCGGACGGCGTTGCGAAAGCCGTAGTTTCCAAATAAAGCCGGTTTAGGTAGGGCACCAAGCAGGCCCGGGACAAGGGCGGTGGGAAAGGGGAATGGAGTGGGTGGAGAGAAAAGGCAGAAAAGTGGTTTAACGCGGATTGTTGCTAGCCGTGGCAGCTAGCAGTGATTGTTTAACGATTGTTGCTATTGCCGCTGTTGCTAGCCGTGGTTGTTGCTAGTTGGTTAGTGTGAATGAATTCTTTCTTCGCGAGCTTCACGCAAACAGAGATTTCACGTCGATAGCGTTATAAACACCGTCTTTTTCGCATAAAGCGCGTATAACAGCGCAAAATCAGCCCTAAGCTATAGCGCGCCAACAGGCATTTAGAAAGCAGCCTTCCTTCCCCACCCCCTGGCTTTTTCGCTGAACCACCAATGTCAGCTAACGCAGCAGCGACGGAGGCACTACGAGTGGTCTTTCTCCCCGCGCTTCTATCGCGAGTTTCGAGCTTGTGTGGTTCGCCCTAACTGATCGCTCAATGCGCCACAAGCCCACCCACCGCCCTCCCTTAGCATTTCAAACGGTCCTTCATCCAGTGACCCTCTTCACCACAACGGAACTCTAGGCATGAGGCTGAGGACAAATGATGAGAGGCTAACTTTTCAGGTTGCATTGCCTAGTCTAGTCCTCTTGACAGACCAGCAAATACATGGTACTCTGATTCACTTGCTTGCTCCGTTCTACGAGTGCTTCTGGCGGTCCTTTCACTCCATTGAATACCTCAGGAAAAGACCAAAGGGACTGATCCCTGCTTACTTCAAATAAAGACTACTTGCACTACACCTATGCCCTAGAGCAGGTACTTGCGCTACAGAGCTTAGTACTTTCTTATTGAATCAGCTCAGGAAACAACCTGAGGGAGAAGCTCCTGACAGCAAAGTACATTCTGACTCAGTCAAGGGAGAGCTCTGGAGGGAGCGAGAAAGTCGCGCCAGCCTTGACCCCCAGTCCCCTGTCAAGTACCACGCGTGGGCTGCGCTCGGTCGTATCTATCGCGCCCGTTATAGCAAGGAAAGCATTCTTGGTCGGCCTATGCCAGAAAGAATAGCCGGGTGGACCGCCACAGGTACTCCGGGGTGAGAGAGGGAACGAACTCACCATATCCGACAGTAAGCACAACTTTGAGCGAAGTTGTCTGGGAGAGACTAGGCCTTCCTCAGCTGATACATAGGCAATTTTCTAGCGGCAGCAACAGTTTCTCAATAAGGGTTCGAACTGAACTTTGCTACTGGTGCACAGGTTTCCTCATAATCAAGCCCATACTCTTGAGTGTACCCCTTAGCCACCAACCAGGCTTTTATCTATCAATGGACCTATCTGCTTTGGTTTTGGCACCTGCGTCAAAGGCACAAGAAAAGAAAGCCTTTTCTCACCTACTTAAATAATCGATATGAGAGTGGTTTCATAGGCCATGTTGACTAGGTTGATCTTTAATCATCAAATCACGAGTTTCAGTCCATTTCTGGATCCCTTCGTGAGAGTATAAAACTTCGCTATCTTATGCCCGAAAAGTGCTCTTCTTGAGCGATCCATTCTATGAACTGGGCAGCTAGTATAGAGCAAATTTCCATCTTTTTGTCCTATTGATCTAATCAAAGCTTGTTACGATCAGGCTCATTTGGCTGAGATCTTACCTGGAAAAGGCTGGGGTAGGGTCAGTCTATCACTCTTGCTATCAGGTAGAAAGCCTCAAGCCATAAATCGCAATTGGCGCTGGTGCCCTATTGGGCCCTCTTGTGTAAAGGCGCTTTTTAAAGCCCTTGTAACAAGAGAGCTTATAAAGCGCCTCTTGTGTAAAGGCGCTTTATAGGCAGGCTTCAAACAAAGCCCTCTAAGCCACAGATATATATAGGGGGCAAAGGTACGCCTTCCCCTATCCCTAACCTTTCTCCATGAAAGTTCTTGCTTGGAATGCAAGAGGTCTTAATAACAGACCTACGATGAGGTGCTATGATTCAAACTGATAAGCCGGCTATTGTGATTGTATTGGAGACGAAGGTGAAAGAGAGCCTGGTGGAAAATCTGGTGAGAAGGTTGGGTTTCGAGGGAAGTAGTCTTTGCTGTCATCCTTCAGGATCTGCAGGAGGATTGTGGATCCTGTGGGATGCAAAGGAGGTTCAGATCGATCTCGTTCATCAGGCTTCAAATCTATTACAGTTTGAGTTTCTGAGAAGGGGGTGGCCCAGCATCTAAAGGAGATCCCGATTCTGATCTCCTTATTTGATCTGCTCTAGTGGTGACTCGTTTCGTAGGCTCGCAGAAAGAACTTCTTTTTCGAAAACCGTATATATGTTTTGATCGCCAGTTCATACTAGATCCAGTTGCGTTCGATTGGAATTGAGAGAATGACCTTTACTCTTTTGACTCCCGAAGTCACTCTCATCAACTAGGAGTTGAACTACTACAATCGCTGCCTTGCCTAAAGACCACTAACTCGTGTGAGGGTTTTGAGCTTGTGTTCGGGTCGAGATAGGCAGTAGTATATATATATATATATATAATACTAAAAAGTCCACTCGCACTCGTTGCCTATAGACGGCTCACTAATACTGGGAGATGGACCGTTTACTGAACGAACGAAGTGAGGGCCAAGGGAGAATGTCCCCTCAACCAGGGGACACGAGCTAGTTTATTATAGTAGTATCGAGCTTGCACTAGTCTCCCCGCCAAAACGAACGGAGAACCGACGAAGGAAGTGTTAACGTAGTGAGTTAACTCACGTAGTGAGGGGGATAATAGCTAAACTCATTATACTTATATATATATGGATCTAGTATAAGTATATAAGTATCAATGCAGTGAATTGTTCCAAGACCGATCCTATCCTAATAGCTTTTATTGACCCAGAAGAACGAGATTCACTTGATTGATACGTGTACCAAAAAAAGAGATTTTTATCGAATCATGTCATGAAGGGCGTACCTTGCGCATAGAAAAAGAAGATGTTCGATTACTTGTCGATCCCTTCCCAGATTTAAGGGTTCTACTATTAAAAAAAACTGCTCATAGTATTCGCATAGTATGATGGCGATCGGGCAGGTCCTATCGTCTAGTGGTTCAGGACATCTCTCTTTCAAGGAGGCAGCGGGGATTCTACTTCCCCTGGGGGTAGGGTACTACGAAAGGAAGTTGATCATGGATTCTCAATAAGCCTCGAATTTCTTCTTCCAGGGTCGATGCCCGAGCGGGGGACGGACTGTAAATTCGTTGGCGATATGTCTACGCTGGTGCAAATCCAGCTCGACCCAAGAATTCACCGATCCATGAAGATGATATAACCAATCCGTCCTAAAAAAATGCATGAAATGGAGGAGAGTCAATCTTTTTATATATATTATCTCCATTCCATTTGATTTGTTTTCGCATGTTCTTCTGTTTATAACGATAACGATTTATGATCTATAAGTATAAAGTCTAAAGGAGAAAAACTTTTTTCATTGTTCGAAAGATTCTCAATCGATTTGGCAATAACCACAGGATTACTAGTAAGTAGTGTCACTGTCAATATATAGAATATCTATGTAGATATGATAATTATATATATATCATTCGTGTCTCTGTTTCAATACGGCGATCAAAAATGGTTCGAATGAAATCAAACAAAGAAATTCGAAATAAAGAAAGATTTTGAGGCTGTACACCTCATTTTCCTGGGATTGTAGTTCAATCGGTCAGAGCACCGCCCTGTCAAGGCGGAAGCTGCGGGTTCGAGCCCCGTCAGTCCCGATCCGATGAATCGATCAATTCATTTATCCATTTTCTGTGAGGAGGGGGGACAAAGAGCAGGATCTAATTCCCAGCAGGACTGGAGGATCCTTCTATCGTTTCGCATTTCTCATCGGACAAATAAGGTCAAGGAAAAAAAAAAGACAATATTCTTTCTTTCATTCATTTGAGCCTCCCCCTGAAAAAATGATCAAGGATGACCTTCATTCATCTGGCTTCTTTGGTTGGAAGAGGCTTAGCCCAGCAGAATGGTGTCGTCCGCAGGTTCAACGCTCGTCTTTCTGGAGCGAGAAGCATTCCTTTCGCTTCACCTGCAGCCATCGGTTGAGCTTTCCAGCCCAGCCCTTCAAGTACTAAACTAAATAGGGGCGCTAGAAGTACGCTTTCACTTGATCTAGATTAACGCTAACGAGTAGACTGTTTTCTTCTCTCCTTTGCAGCTCTGAAAGCAATTGGAAGCGCAAGCACGAAGCTCTTCTAAAAGCTAGGTACCAGTACCAATACCAACACTCAAATCAGAGCTCTTTTGAGGAACACACACTGCAAAACTTATCGCAAGCAACGGCGGAAAAGCAGCGAGCCTCAATAGGCTTAATTGAAGCTGCCCGGGCTAATAATCTAAGCTCTTAGTTCCAGCGGGTTTAAACCCTATCTTGGTTGTTAAAGGACACTGCTCTCTCTTTCTTGTTCTTTCCCCCATACGGGAATTCGATTTCTTATTTCAGATTCCCTCCTTACCAAAACTTGAGATATCCATCTGGGTATTCCTTCCTTACTAATAGAACTGTATCTCCCTCTGCCTGCGCTGATAAAAGCACTTTATCTTCGCGGCTATCGGTTTCTTTTCTTCTTTCCTACGCGTACTGCTGTGTTGTATCGGTTCCCTTCCTGTGGAACTGGAGTAGACTTCTTTCCTACGCGTACTGTGGTTCAAGTAAGCTTTGTCTGCGCTGCTCTTCCAGTAAGCGCCTCTCAAAGTAAGCCTATCTCTGATAATAAAGTAAGAGAAAGCAAGCACTAAACTCAAACCAGAATTAAGGAAAGGGCATAAGCTAAGCACTCAAAGAAAACCTGCTTTCAGGAGTGGGAACAGCACCAGATTCGACTTCTTTCTTTCCTAGTCAATAGAAAAGAACTTGATCTCACCGGACTCTGCATTTAGTCGACTTATTTCGCACTGCGCCAGCGCACTAAACTCAAAGCTTATGGCAGCAGCTAGAGTCACTCCAGTATTCATAAAAGAAAGAAGTGCCCTAAAAATGAGTTCTTTTCTCGCGCTTCTGCACTCGATATAGGTTCCTTTCCTCCCCTAGAACCTAAAACGGGATCTTACCCTACAAGAACCCGCGTACTGCAATGAGTAGACTGTGACAGCTATCACAGTTAAAAAAGAGTATTCACAAGTTCAGTTATGGGATATGGAAATTCTCTTACCTGAAAGTGGATCTAGCCTTGAGACATTATCTGCCCGGCTGGTTAAGTAAGAAACTCTCTTCCCCAGTAGGCTATCCCCTTATCTGCCTGCTTCTGTCGGCTATCGGCAAAGGAATGAGATTCCCATTCCCCTCACGCGCTTCTTCCCTGACTGCTACTGCTAGTCCAGAGATAAGAAATTAGGCTACCGTACATACAGAAAGAAGCACTTTCGGGCCCTCTCCTTTTGTCGATTTATCCGCCTGATTGTTCGCTCCGCTATCGCTACGCTTGTTCTCCACTTCTTTGAGTACGAATCATATTAAAACTGATTTTATCAACTACTCTCAATTAGCCCTCTCTTTTGGGAATAAACAGACTAAAGTACCCAAAGTGGCTTTGGTATTTCAGTGTACTTGACAGCTTCTATTGCCGAAAAGGGGCACCCATATGGGAGTACTTGATCCAAATTGCTTTCACACTGGATAAGGCCAACTGAGATTCTCCCCTTCCGCCGCTCTTGAGCACATCGCTTCTACGGTCCACGGCTAAAGGAAGAATCGAGAGCTGATGCCCGGTTCCTCGGAGCTTCTGAACGTGCCATAAACCGTTCGCTATCAGCTGTCTGAGCAACGCGTTGAGCATGAGGTTGGTGAGACCACGAGACGGTTTCTTTGTCCCTAGAAAGGAGATCCCAATTGGTATCGGTTAGGTAGTCTCACGGCACGGCTCCCAGGAAGAAGCCGAGACGATTCTCATGCATACCAAATCCGCCTCGGTCAAGCACTTCTACAGAGCTGAAGAAGTTGCCTATTCCAAAATCATCATCAAACGAGTTATCTCTTGGGAAGAATGGCCAGCGCAAGGAGCCACACAGAAGATTCAGTTCGGCAGCCTTGCTTGCTCCTACTTGCTGCTCCTGAAGAAGCTCATCTTAGTAACGTTCTAGAAGCATGGGTATGGTTCACGAACGTTACTAAGATGGACCTCTTCTAGGCTTTATATCACATATCAGCTATTGCATATATAAAGCTATGGGCGCACACTTAGCTCTCAGTCGCATATCCGCTAGCCTTGAGCCTCTCGCTAGCCTTCCACGCCATCGGCTTATCCGGTCCCTAGGGAGGGCTTTCCGAGACCAATGCCTATATTCTCACTTTCCCTCTCTCTGGCAGCTATTGAAATGGAAGTTGGTGAAATGTACGATCGATTTCAGCTATCTGGGGCAGTAAAAGAGGCATTCCGTCTTTACTCCGGCTTTACTATATGATGCCCTACTTTCCCGGTTTTCTTTGAATCCCGGGTAATATGGTATACTATGCCTTTTCGTTCTCATTCAGGTTCTGGCTGTTTACCTTCACTAATGATTTTATTTTCGATCCTCTACCGAAGTCACACCTTGCCAAGATCAATTCAAGTAGAAAAGGCGGGTATTCCCTTATTATAGCACGCACAGGTGAGAGCATCCCTACCTCTAATGGGTTGTACTTGAACTGACTGAAAGTCCTGGCTGCTTAAGGAGTGGCCTTCTAGGAGATTTTCTATACCTCTTCGTCCCTTTCTTTTCTTCCTTCTCCCTTTGTTACTGACTTGACAGATGCTGGACCTCGCATACAACATGCTCCTAGGACTATGGGTTCTAGAGTAGAGAGAATTCCTATAGACTGTCTTTCTCTCGGTTCACTACTCTGACTCTCTTTGTTCTGTGATCTACTGGATCTCTCGTTCAGTCTGTGAGATAATGGATCTCCCTTTCTCTCTTGGTGGAAGCTAGTTCAATGGTTGCTAAGCTGGACGCCTGGTATTCTCTCCTAACGAATTTCCCCTTCGCAACTCCCTTTCGCTACCTGGAGCCAGGTATTTCCTTATTATAGATAACGTAAGCACAGGTGATCTAATTAATGGGCTAGCTTTATATTCTGATATGTAAGGCTGCTCCTAGCTGATCTGAAAAAGAAGGTAATGTAATTGGATTCGCCCTAGGGAACTTCCTCTATGCTCCATGTTAACCCAATCAAAAGCACTTTATCTTGCACGCTAGCGGAAGAATTCTCTCTCGAAGAAGGCTATTCTTTCGGCAATTATCTTCCTTCTTTCGGCACAAGCTTCACAATGCGTCACAAGACTTTCTTTCTCTTTTCTCGTTCGAAGAATCCGTCGTAGAGTCTGCGAAGACTCGGAATCCAGTCTAGGCGCTAAAGGCATGGCACAACTGCTTAATTGAGTACTTCCCAATAAGAACTGAAACGGGACTTTACAAGCAAGATGCATACCGGAATCCTCATTACCTTGTCATCGATACCCGTGCTTTTACTCGTCGAAAAGTGCATTTTCTTAAAATCATCGTATACAGTTTCTTCTGTTCCACGAATCCATCCATTTGAAAAAAAATAGCTTCTACATTGAATCGAGATTGGGTCGGTGTTATTTGTAAATGAGTAGATAGATTGGTCTTCGGTTCGCAGAGAATGAATTCGATTTATGTTCTTTCGTTATTCTTTATTCGAGACAAGTGTGTGAGAACCATCGAGTGTTCATCTTCGTATATACCAGGGCTAAGCGGTAATGTAATTGGCCGAGATCCATGCGGCTAGTTTTGGTTTTAAGGGTAGACCGCTGGATATGGAGTGCCCCTTCAAGGTGGAAGGCATATCTCTTTTCTTTTGTTACAGAATGAAAGAGATAGGCATGAAAGATCAGAGAAAAAGGAATCAGTATTTGAAGTTCATAGACGGTTAAATGCAGTCCTCGGAGAAGAACTAGGAAGAAATCACTCTAGCAACAAGGAAAGAGAGCTCCTAAGAGTAAGAACAGCCCTTCGTGTAGGAAGGTGTAGGAGCGAAGCCACTCTTGCCCCTTCTTCCACTAGTCTTAGAGCTAGGAACTGGGAAAGAGTAACCGAGAAAAGGCATGAATGAAGAAGGTTACTAAGGAATGAAGGAGCCTAGTCTATTTGAGGCGGGATGCCCAAGAATAGAAGTAGCCATATGCCGAAAATCGTCTTCTGTGATGTCAGGGAGAAATCGTCTGCTCACTTGCGACAAGAGGGCATTCTCTGCCATTGATTCTAGCACAACCGATTCGATGTCAAAGGACAAAGGAAAGGCGACAAAAGCTCTTATTCCAACAAGCCCAGAAAAGAAAGAGGAGAAATTGGCTTAATTCTGACCGATGATATTACCAGTTATTCCGACAACAGCTTATGATATCACCCTCGGGTCACTCCCTTAAAAGTGAAATCCATTCCTTTAGCATAGCAAGGCTACGTGGTCTTCTCTTCCCACAGCTGATTCAATACCAGTCTTCTATCCAACAGCGCTTACTCTTGAACCGGTTACTCTCGTTGCGGTTATTGCATCAAGCACGGGTTACGAAAGCAAGGGCGTTAAGGCTTTCCTTCTCTGATGGGGCCTAAGGACTCTTTTCTCGGCGTAAGGACTGGTACAATTATATGCATGTAAGGAGCGCATTTACGAGCACTAGCTTTCCTGGCTTGGGGGAGTATTGAAGTAAGCTATCCCACTAATGCAATTCGATGCTTCCTGCGTCGAAGGAAAGTATGGTCAATCAGTCGTCCCTCAAAGCCCCTTCTCGAGACACTCTTTCTTAGTCCCTTTGCCTTCTCCTTTTCGATGCCATCTCTTCCCCTAAGATGTAACTTACTCTATCAAATCAAAGAGCGGCTATTAACCATCAGGAAAGAAAGTCAAAGGAAAGGAAGAACTGAACTTCTAAGCTGGCATAAGGGATTCAAAACCAAAAGCACTAGGCAGAGAATGCAAGTAGGGAAGGATTAACTTGATTGATTGACCTAAGGAAAGCAAGGAACTTCTAACCCTAAAGCTTATGGAATTGATGCTTTCAAGCGCTAGGCCCCTTTTGAAAAAGGAATTGATAGAACTTTGCTGCATCTGCATCTGATATTACCTAATCAAATTCGTATTCAATTCGCATCTCGAAAGACTAATGAAAAAGGTTTGGATGGAGCTTTCACTAATAGAACCCTGGGAATTTGGGATTTCAAGTATCTATTTGAAACTATCTCAAATGGGTTGAGACCTTCGCCCACCGCAACTCTTGTTTTGCTGCTTAAAGAGAGGTTGATTTACCTGCGGGAAGGCTCGTCGAGACCTCCATGCCATCTTTCATCAAAGGCTGTTCTGTTTTCAGGTTTGACATGACATTAGAATACGCACCTGCCTCCCTAAAGCTCACTTCCTTCGTTCCTATAGTCCATTAGTAGTTCCTACCTCCATCTTATGCTATGCGTATGAGTATTAGTGACGTTCGCTACAATGTTTCTATCTCATATTGTAGTGTAGGCTAATAGGTCTGCTATAGCCTATCTCATTCTCAAAGAGGCCAACTCGTCGCCCAAAGGTGCTTTCGGGGCTTCTAGTTGCTCTGCTTGGATTGGCTTGGCATGGCTGCTTGTTCCGCCGAACAATCCCATGGTACGGCTATGAAAGTGCCATACTTGGAGAATCTATCAACAATCACCATGATAGCTCCCTTGTCCTCCACCTTGGGTAATCCCATGAAAAAATCCATGGATACCGATCGAGTACTAAAGCTCTCTCCTGCTGATCGAGTAAGGTATCGGTCGAAGCTTAGAGATACTGGCCCAGGTGACATGCGCTCAGCTACGCTCTACTCGTGCTTCTGTCAAGGGAAGCACTTTGCGAGCGTCTTTCAACTCTCGCTTTAGTGCCATGTTGACTGTGACAGGTGTTATGCCCGAGGGCCTGAGCTATTCCATTTTATTTTAGGGTAATTAGTGTTAAGAAATCTCTGCTAAAGTAGCATTGACTTAGGCAGGTAGTCCTCCTTTTGGTAGTATAAGGAGGGCGGTTTACTCAATGCGGCCTTGTACCTCAAGTGCTCTAGCACAGCGCTTATGAGGTCCTACGGCGGCTATTGGGACAAAACCTTACCCCTTCCACATCCTGTTTCCCTAACCCGTGATGGCGAGGATTATCCCGGAGTTTCACCGGCGACTAATCCGTCGGAGGGATGAGCGGGCAGACAAGTTGGTGCGAATGTACCTGTCAATGTTCTCAGTCTCGAGGTTAGTTCTGGTGGCAAAGCGCCAGGATTACCAGTTGAAGAGCATTACGTCTGCTCCGTCCACGAACCTTTTCATAGGATGTCTTTCAAAAGATTGAAGAGTTGGGACGTTCTCTTTTCTCCCGCTATGCGCCAGCCACGTTTACCACGCCGCTGGAGCTGGGGCTCGGTCCCAATCTGGTCGTCATCTCCTGTGAAGGCGAGGGAGCCTTTAGTTGGCCCTTCCCCTTTGCATAAGATGATCTGGGAGTTGTTCGCTATCTCATTATGGGATAAAGCCTCTCTCGTAGGGTGTTGGGTACGCGATTCAGTAAGTGCTGAAAAGCGCATATGGCAGTTTTCGGGAGAGTTGGGGGAGTGGTCTTCCCGATATATTCTTCCGCTGTTCTCGTACTTCTTCTTTCTGAGAACCCTCTTCGCTTGCTGTGAAGAGGCGACGGAGGCTTCGGAACCGTCATTCAGGGGTGTCCCCTCTCAAGTGATTAGGGATCCTTCATCTTACGTTATTCCTCCTGAGGCTACTCCGGAGATGCAGGCTGCTGCCGCTCTCTCGGGGATTCTGACCTTTTCAGCGGCAGAATGCTTCCTAAAGCAATCAAACTAACGCGCCTTTCTTGCTAGGTGCTCAGTCCTCCTCTCCTAGCTTTAGTAGGTTAGGCGAGTGGCGTCCGCTCCTCAATGGGAACTGAATCTGCACCTGCTTATGGGGGTTCCGGCTTTCACCCCGCTCACGCTGCCACCTCTGACTCTGTCTTCCTTAGAAGTAGATCTCTATAGTATGTACGCATTGCATCACCCTCAGTGCTATGCGCAATTCTCCCCCTTCATGCCTGAGGGCTTGCTTGCAGCTTGCTGTTGGCTCTCACGTTAATCCTTTTTTTATACGAGTTAGCTCCTTTCGCATTTTTCCGTAGGTCTGACTAGTAAGTCAGTTAGGAAGCTAGGATGCCACGTTACGATCTGGTGCGATGATTTCCGATAACATATTCGAACGATTGTCATTGATTGAACTTCGTATCTAAAGGTATCTAAAGCACTTGTTGCACTCCAAAAACCGATGCCTTACTATCACTTGGACTCCACTGAGAAAGCACCTGACCTTTCTGAGTCGCTTACTTTAGCTTCCCCTTTTCTTTTGGCCTGATCGCGTAAAGAAAGGAAGGCTCATGAATGCCCTTAGAGAAAGACTCTTATTCTCCTTCGGTCTGGTCGTACTAGGATATTAAAGAAAAACGACTTAGTATTGCAATCAAATCAATGAATCAGATTTACCCTGTGGGGATCAAGTCCAGTGAAAGCACCGCAGAGAAAATCTTTCTGCTGCTTCGGGTGGCAAGCTTACCCGTCTTCCTTTCCGTCTTTCGGGCTTGGTCAGTACTCGGCAAATAACTGAAAGCCTTGTTCAAGCAAGCCCTTTCACGTCAATTGTGCTTTCTGCAAGCAGGAAAACCATTAGGTTTTGACGATCCACAGGTTCTAGCTTGACCCCGGATTCTAGAGACGTGGAGATGGATTTATTAGGGGTGACTCTGAATCACTCGCGCTCGATCCACCTTGTATGGAGTCAAAGTAAAAAAAGGTACCCTAAAAACGAATTCGGACGGAAGGAGTCAACATGTATGAACCCAGTGACCCTCCCATCCACCCGTTCTCGTGCGAAAGGCAATCCACGTCTGTGATATCGTACCCATCTCCATCGAATCAAGCAGTTGCTCATTCCGCAGATCATCCAATCCTTCTTCTTAAGCCTTTTAGAGGGCTTTCGGATAGTTCGGTACCGGCTCTCGGGAATCGTAGAAAGAATCTCTTGTCGGGTACAGCCACGACTAGTTGTGAAGTAGCTTGGAGCTTTCTGCTTGTA
>JAINDJ010000009.1:0-50000 GCA_019845555.1 Aristolochia fimbriata | reverse complement strand
GCTTGCGAAACAAAGTAGCGCCTTAAGAATGGAATCTGAAGTAGTCTATCAGTGGTGCGAATCGCCCGTTTGAAGTGGCGAAGGTTATACCTTAGAAAGTCAGCGAACTGCGGTTCTTCTATGTAGGGTGTTCCCCCGTTACTCTCCTAACGTCGAGCTAAGTGACTTCGTCACCTTTGCGTAGCGTAGTAGAATGAAGGCTACGCACCGACGCTCTCTTATCTATTAGCCTAAGCGTCTTCGCTAACTCGCTCGCCTACTATACTAAACCCTACTATACTAAGGTAGGCTAGGCTAACTCAGCCGCTTACTTCTACTAATGTAGGGCTGATTGATAGCACCTTTTCCTTTTTGAATAAGCCATTCTCATTATCTTTTTTAAGTTAAGTAGGCGAACCTATGGGTCCTTAGTAGCGTTGACAAAGAAGAACAGCCAGTTAAAAGACAGCTATCTCTCTATAGAGGCCAGCTTGACAAGCTACCTTTCCTCTTGATCTGAGGTGCGAAGAGAAAGATCTCTTAGGACTTCCACTTCTCGATCCCGGCCCGGAAAAGTGACCGACCAGGGCCCTATTGATGAATGAAAGAAAGGGTTTATGAGCCCTAGCCCTGTAAGCCCACACCTGTGTAGAGTAGATCGTTCAACACCTGCGGCACAAACCCATTTTTGACCTATTGGTCCTAGTATCATAGGCGACCGAACGGCCGCCCCCCTAATTACTAGACCGACCTGCTATAATAATTCCATAAACACCTAGCGAAGATATGGCAAACAAATATAGTAGCCCTATGTTCGGATCCGACAATACAAGACCATAATCAAAAGGTACAACGGCCCGAGCGACCAGACTTAACATAAATGTAACCACAGGAGCCATTCTAAAAAGGGAGAAATTTGCACTACTTGGTGAAATAGGTTCTTTTAGAATCAATTTCGAACCATCTGCTAGAGGTTGTAACAATCCGAACGAACCCACAACATCAGGACCCTTTCGACGTTGCACAAAAGCCATTACTTTACGTTCAGCTAGCACTAAAAAGGCTACTCCTAGTAGAAGTGGTAGAATTATGCTAAGTATTTCCGCTGGAACTGCAATGTACATTTTCGATTTTCTATTCACTCATGACCGATAAAATCATGGGCGGCCCAATCACGATATTGACCGCTGCTCCTTTTCTCGAATCATGAGTGAATTCCGTCCGGATCCAGCAAGAATCGGGCTGCGCTAACGCGGCTTTCGCGCTAGGCGCCTTATCAAATAGGGCCTACGCTTGTTGGATTTTGGTCTTGATAATGTTGCTTGGATAAAAACTTACGGAAAGAGCAGTCGGCCCCGCGAGGCGAGCAGTACACACAAGCGGCGAGGTAGGCGATCTCTTTCACCTCTATTGATAACACAAACTACAAATAGGGAGCCCGCCCGCCCCTCCCCTGGTCGCAAACACGGCCGACCGGGAGGCGTTCGAATCCGAGATTTGGTCTGTCGTCCTCCTCATTATAGTCCTCCTAGAATCAATAGCATTTCGTCGGAATACATCCTGTCTTTTCACCTTAGTAGTCCTATGCATAGTCAGTACTATAGCCCCAATCATGGCTACTAATAAAATAGGACTAGGAACCAAAAACCAGACGAAATAGTAGGTATAAAGTAAATTGCCCAATGTTTCCAAATTAGTCCAACTTCGTACCTTTCCGGCATAAACCGTATATCTCAGAGAGGTCGTCTTTCTGTGGGTTGGTAGTAATGGAATGGTTTCATTATCTAAAATGAAGAACATTTCCCACCAAAGGATCAGTCCAATAATACCACTCACTGGTAAATAGCGCAATACTTCTTCGTGAGTCTCCGCTATTTGAATATTGAACATCATAACAGAGAAGAGGAATGAAGCGGCAATAGCTCCTATATGAACTACTGGGGAGATCATAGCGGAGAAGTCGAGACCTAACAAAAGAAGTAAACCTGAAGTGTCGCGAAAGACTAGGATGGAAAACGAAACGGAATGTACCGGATTTTTAGCACGTACAACCATCAAACCAGAGACCAAAGCAGGGCTCGACGAAACAGAAAGTATCATGGTACGTCGTCCTTCCCTGAAATGGAACTTTCATGCTGGAGCAAGAACTTGCATGAAAGTCGATCTATTACGACCAGCGCGGTTGTTCGTATTTCATTTTCTTCTTCCAAGCCCAGCCCTTCTTAGAAAGCACTCACTGAGTTACTTACGGAATCTAAAATCTCTCTCGACGCCGAGAATGATTTATGTGCCCAGGTCGATCAGAGGTTCGGCTTGCTTCTCCCCCACCTTTTTTGCGTTCTGGGGCCCGTAATATAATGAGTACCCTTTCTTCCACCTCCGAAGGATGGAGGGGGTATACAGCGAAAGAAGCGTCGAAGGGCGGTCCTCCTTATCTTATCCAGCAAAACACGTCCATAGAAAAGAAAATCAGGCTCGGCAAAGACTACATTTTTTAGGGATAGTTTCTTTTCATCCATGCCTTCAGCATGCTTTTTGAAGCGCACACGCCCCTACTAGCGCACAAGCCCGCGGGCACTTGCTGCCCGCGGCCTCTGCAGCAACTGCTGCTTCCCTCTCCCTTACTACGGAGCAGCTTTAGGATATAGCGGAGAGTTGGGGGGCGCTCGTCGTCTTGATCATCAATGATCCATTTAGTCATTAGACTAACATCGACATAGTGGATTTGATGACTGCCCCCTCGTATCTCTCTTTGACTGCATCCTAAATCCGTTGGATTAGGTCCAATTATCTTTTGATTCTTCGATTCTCGCTCCTACTGGGCAGAGTACTCAAAAGATCTTCCATGATATCCGGAGTACTCCCCCAATTTAGTTTGGGCTATCCCCGGTAGCAGCCTCGGCGGACCAAAGTCACGCCAAGGCTGCTCGGGATTGGCCCCCCAGCGGGAAGCGGGTGAGCGGTATGAGCCGCCCCGGCTGGAGCCGGTTCCTGAGCCGCCAGGGGCAACCATTGCCTGTATAAGGCCGCCTCGTTTTCAGCAAGAGATCCGGGGGACAAGTTCCCCCGAGCGTCCCCCCGGGGGGCCAGCCTCACTCAATTCGAGATCGAGAGAATCATCCGCGCAATACGCGACAGGGATTATGTCAAATAAAGAAAGTCAGAAAATGTTTGAAAATAACAAACATAAATGAAAGTCAAAAGAGGTACAAATCAAAAGACCGAAAAACATTATATTGACAATCAAATGAAGAAAATCGTTTCAAAAAAGAAAAAAGAAAAAATGTTCTATTACTATTATAAGAGTCGTTTTTTCTCATTTAGAAACCAGCATCTATCTTTCAGCAACTGAACGGGAAGATCTTTGATCAATTAAGGTTATAGGTCTGCTGTAGCTTACCTAAGGTAAGCGTAAGCATTGGACCTCCCAACAACAACCCCCATTTAGCTTTCCCATAGCATAGGTCCCTGACGGCTATTCGAAAAGCAACAGGGGGGCTTTTCGCCTTTTGTTGTTAAGAAGGCTGTCTCATGGACCGGTCGCCTTTGGTACTTTTGTAGTCAATTTAGTTCAGTAGCGCCTAAATAAGAAAAATAGGGCTATAAGTAGGCCGTTTGCTATTGCTATAAGGGCTGCTCGCCTTTTTACGGCTTGGCTTCGCTATCGCTCCTATGTAGGGGGCGGCAACTAAAGAGGTATTCCTACCATACCTGAATGCCCACAGACTAGAAGCTTCGCCAGAAGCAAGCAAGACGAGGAAGCGAAGCTTCTACGACAAGGCTCGTTCCGTGCTTGACTTACGAGCTCGTGTAGTAAGGCCTCGCCCTTACACGCTTATGGGGGCTTATGCACTCCACTCGCTGTCTACTAAACGAGCGTTAGAGCGAATTGAGCGAGCGAGCGAAGCCTTCAATTTAGTAGCTTCCCCCCTTTTCCCTCACTCTAAAATTGGATTTCCGCTTAAGCTTCCCCGGTTTGGGGGATTAATTTAATTGATTGGATACCCGAGAACCATAATCTTTAAAAGGAACAGCTTCTACGACGATAGATAGGGGTCAGGTTTAGCATCTATGCCCCCTGCCCTCCAAACAGTATGGGAGCCTTTCAGCTCGTACTGCTCACACTCCTAGATCTTCACGGCACCTCCTCCACCATAGTGTGAGCTGGGAGCAGCTCCGAAAAGCTAGGCCTACTTCAAAATAAGCTTTCAAGTCAACAACAACACCACGAAAAAAGTACAGTTGCCCACTGATCTGGGTGAAATCCAATCCCTTCGCTTCGCGCCAGGCTTGGAAGCTGCAAGCTACGGCTGCTGAAAAGCCCCATTGCAGTAAGGGCGCTCAAGCCGACGGGCTTTCGCACACTTCTAGCGCACAAGCCCCTTGTAGTAAGAGAGCTTATAAAGCGCCTCTGTAGTAAAGGTGCGCAGCCCCTTTACTACAGAGAGCTTCGCGCCTCTGTAGTTTTGGGGCTTGTGCGCTTCAAAAAGTGCCCCTCTTGCGACTTTGGGCGTGTGCGCTAGATGCAGCAGCGAGCGCATCCGCGCTCCGCTCACTTGCTTCGTAGCGCGCTAGCTAGCTACTCTTCCGTTTATCTCACCTTTTTCAGATGTCCACCCCGAACCGAAGGGGCGGAGGGCGCACAAGCCCTTCTCCGCTCCTTTCCTGAGCGTTTCACACTAAGCTCTTCGATCCTGCCCTGCGCCTCTCTAGGCTTCGCTATCACTCATGACTGGTATAGGGATCTCTCTATGTAGTGGTCGGCCTTCTAGAAGCTTCGCCAGAAGCGACTAGTCGCTTCCCGAATGCCGCTGTACTATAGTATAGGGTCTAGTCTTTCCAATGCCTCCTTCCTTGCCGCCAACGCACGCTACTAGGAGAGTCAGCAAGCTACCTTGCTTGCATTCTATTCTATAAGCGAAGCGACTTGTCGAGTCTACGAAGCTTCGTAGTTGCTTCCCCCCTTCGCCTCGCCATGCCACTAGATCCATAATGACCGGCGAGTCGGAACATGTACGAATATAACCACGCGGAGCGCCGGGCCGGCCTATCGAAGAAAGAGATCATTGAGCCTATTTAGCCGTACCGTAGGGCTAGGAATCGCAAGAATGGAGAAGTCCTCTATTGAATTGAATAGGGTGGGAAAGACAGGTTCGGAAATGGCCGGATTAGCAGGAGGCGCTTTATAGCCCTGAAACAAAGGTGTACGTACATAAAAAAAGAGGCTGGTTATGTCCGTCTCCTTCCCATCTATCTTGACCGGGAAGAGGGGGGAGGCTCTTGCAGAAGCCCTGCCCGCCCTTCTCTATTTTGAGGGATCCCTCATATTGATGATTTCAGGCTTCCCGGACTCGTTACAGACGGCTAGGAACAAGAAGAGGGTCAGTAGTCTCTGCCGTCTCTGCCGTTGCAGGTCCTTCTCCTTCCGCTGAGACGGCCCTCTTTTTGGTTTTGTTTGTTCACCGCGGCACGAAATCATGAAGAAGCTGGAAGAACTCAGAAAGAGAGTGGCGCCTAGCCGTTGAGAGCGTCTGTTGTCTTTGTAGAGGAAGAGTACGATCTTGGACTGGCCCCCTTCGCATGACCTAGAAAGAAAAAGGGGTCCGTGCTACTATAAGGCCTCTAAACTCCTCCCTCAGGACACTGTTGCGTTGCCATGGGGACGGGGTTGCCCCGACTTCCATAGGTCCTTGGTTCGACCTCCTAATGAGAATTGAGGTCCTTGCGCGGGCGTCTCATCCCTCAGACTTGCTTGCTCTGTATGGAGTGCCCCGTGGTTCCTCGAGTGCCAGCCGCAGAGAGGAATGCCATCAACTAGGGCGCTATTGGCCACTAACCACTCGCTCGCCGGCCGCTCGGGCTCCGCGTTTCAAGTTCGTTATCCTAACCGTCTCCTCTGCTCCACCGGGAGCCTGGCCCCTTCTTCTATCTTATCTACTGCCTTGCTCCTCGGCTCCCTACTGCTCCAGCCGCTCGCTGTAATAGCTTGCTTCTCGGGTTGCTCGCACCCCGGGTGGTGCGGCTGAGCCAGAGTGGGCTCAGCAGTCGGCCTATGTATCCGGGCGCACGCGTAGAGGCATGATTAGTTCCACGAATCTCACTGCACTGACCATAGTAAACTCCTTCTCGTTGTACCGAAATTGAGGTCTGATTTGAACGACCAGGTACAGCATCACATTTGACACCTGAGGAAGGTACAGCCCAACTATGAGGTACATCAGCAGGTGTTACAATCATACGTAGATGAGTTTTGGCTGGTACTACCACTCTATTGTCCACTTCTAATAAACGTGATTGACCCAATTCTGGATCATCTTCTGGAATCGTATAACTGTCAAAAGTGAGTGACTGTTCATCGGAACTGTTATAGTCCGAATACTCATAAGGTTGGGTCGACGCCCGCCTCCCCCCAAACTGTACTTGCAAGTTTCCCCGCAAAAAGCTCTCCACGCCTACTCTTAGAAAGAGCACTATTCTTCTTTAGTTAGGTACCCCTCTCTCAGAGACCGTCAGACCCCGGTGGAATCGAAGGCCCTACAGACTACAGGGGACCGTTTCTCGCCCAGCCCTACCTACTTCAGTGAAGCTGGAACCTGCAAGCCCCTGTGAGCGGAGCGCGGATGCGCTCGCTGCTGCATCTAGCGCACAAGCCTTAGGGCACTCGTAGCCCGCGGGCTAAGCCCTAAGGCTTGTGCGCTAGTATGGCGTGTGCGAAAGTCAAGCCCCATTGCTGTAAGGGCGCGCGTTAGCGCGTACTCATCTTTTTTCATAAAAAGAAAAAAGTCATTCAGACCGATAACGTCTCGAGTAGAATTGTCCAGTCTTGCCCCGGAGTCACGGTAGACCCTATTGAATGACAAAGGATAGACTAGACTGGACCACATTTACCAATGAATCCAGAGATTTATCCGACATGGATCGATGTATCTCCAGAAAAGAAAAGATAGATAGGTATATGTCTATCTTTCGAAAGAGAAAGATTTCAAATTCTTAATAGATAATAAAAAGAATCAAGAAAGAGTCCATATCCTATATCGATCATAGGATCACTCTATGAATAGGTCAATTCTCTGTGACCTCCCACCGTTCACGACATCCCTTGCTTCTCTTCTCACTGCGAACGGCTCCTCGGTGGAGGAGTAGAAGCGCTGGTCCCCTTCGGTCAAGTGCTTTGCCTGCTGTTACCTACCGTAGGACCTCCGTCCCCGAAGCGAAGAAAGAGGAGCAGGAACAACAGGTTGTCCTCTCCCGGCCCAGTAGTTCCGCAACTACTACCGTGGTTGTTGCCAACGGGGATCCCCCATTCCGAAAGGTGACGGGGCCGGCCGTGAGGTCCAAAGTTGTATGCCACTGCTGTGGTGCCGATAGATTGACTACTTCAGCGCCGTTATCGGACATTGCAGGCTGAGCATCTATTTCTCGTATCTCGCTCCACACCGATAAGAGGGATGTGTACCTCCAGCAACAACAAGAATGGAACCATAGGCTCCTATGCTGGGAGCATCTCGGGGTATAGGTCTAACCACCCCAACTCCCCGTTTCTGGCATGCTATAGTTCTTATAGTCTCTCGACGGCGGGAATGGGAGATTACCGGTAAGCCAGATGCTTCGCGAACCACCGGTACATTTCGTTGCACTTTAATCACCCTCGTGAAGAGGCGCACTCCGATACCATTGATGTCCAATAGCTTTGATAGTAATGGCTGGATCTACTACTACCTCGTCCATTGAGTATAACAAAGCAAATGATGGTATAGCAATGAACATCAGGATGATACTAGGAAAGATGGTCCGAATAATCTCTATAGTAGTTCCATGAACAATCCGAAGCGGGATTGGATTAGTTTGATAGTCGAAATGCCATAAAGTGCGAACCAACATCCGTGATACGAAAACTAAAATCAGAATGAGGAAGAATAGGATATCGTGATGCAAGTCAATTATTCCTTGCATCATAGGTGTAGCTGCGTCTTGAGATCCTAATTGCCATGGTTCCGCAGCATCACAAGGAGCGATTGTGAGGATGAGCAATAGCCATTCATGAACAATCATTTGGTTTGGTGCATTCAAAGACTGCTCTGCTCCCTAAAGAGAAAAAAAAAAAGATAGACTTGCTCAGGAAGACTTGTTGGAAATCGCCGGTTGGGTTGGTCCGACCAAGAAAGAAAAGGGGATGCACCCTTTCGAACCATGTCTCTCGGAGAAGCTTTTTCACGACTCTCTCCTCGAGGTATGGTTTGAGTCCTGGTTAAAACTCAGTTAGAAAAGAGAGAAATTCTTCCTCGGGTGAGAGGAGGCAGCTAACTCACTCCAATGCCTTCCGAGAGGCGGTGCACGTGGGAGCGAGGAAGAATAGAGATCTCGTTCTTTTCTTTCTTTTTTCTTGCATCTTCCCCCTTCCTGGCATAGACACCAGCTCTTCTTCGATGAGAAAGATGCACCCTGGCGATGAGAGAAACCGCTCTTGAAACTAGTATAGATCTGCTTTATATATGACATAAAGAATGGAATTTCATCCACGTTCGAATTGACATCAATAGCCAAGCGAACGAACTACCGCGACGCGAGGTCGATGTCTCTCCTTCTTCGTCTTTAGAAAGCCGATTAGTTCACAGGCGAAAGAGGAAAGGTGCTCTGCTTATCAGGCGCCTTTACGACGGGAGCGATAGCCAAGTTCTTTGTTCGCCAGACTGAGGTTACTTCCTTTCGAGAAGAGGGGTCGCGAGACCTCCTAGACGAGTGCCAAGAGACGAGTGTGTGAAGCAAACGCACATCGAAACATTGGTTCGTGTCGGGCTGTCGTTCTTTATCACAGGCGCATGATTGGATACGCGTTGCCGCCGGGATGTGACTAGCATGCGAAGGGGGGAGCCTGGATGGCAAGCGATAGTTCAAGTCAGTTGACTCTACTCTACGATGCATCGAGGTCTCGTATCTACCGAGATAAAAAAAGAAAGATGCAAAGAAAAAAAGAAAAGGGGCAAGGCCTCAGTAAAGATGCTTCACCAGGCTTGATTATGCACTAGAAAAGCTAGATTCTTCTATGCAATTGCCGAGCCTTTCTCTTTTTCTCAGGCTGGACTCAACGCCTGCTAGTGTCGCGCCGACCCGATTTTCACGCTAGACCTATTATAGGATCAAACGAAGACCGAAAAAGTGAGTGACCGCCACTCGCTGACTATCTTGATGCGCAACACGACCTCGATGCGCGCTACCTTGATGCACTCGTTGTCACCGCAGACCAAGGGTGCCATGCTTTTTTTTATTCTACGATGAAATTCTTCTGTCACATCTCGCACTTGTGGAGTGAAGTGCTCACGCACGGAACGATTCCCGAAGCACCTACTTCGCATCTCGCTATTGCTCTCGGAATTCGCACCTGAAACGCTCGCGAGACAAAAAACGACTTTCACACTTGACTCACACCTGCGCGTCTCGAGATTCGGATGGCGGAGCGACTTTTACACTCCGAAACCGAAAGGCGCATCTCTTTTAGCTCGCGAAGTGTACAGCGAGTGGAGGAGTGCGTAAGCACGGAACGAGGCCTTACACTGACTATGGATGACTCGCTCTTTCCGCTCGTTGCTCGCATTACCGCCGGAATTCCCGGGAGTTCAAATAGAAGGATCTCCGAGGGCTATTCTAGAACGAGATTGAACTTCTCATGGGGATTTGCCCCAACCCGCCCAACGGAAGTATGAATGGAAATCAAAGTAGTGCTTAGTCCATATGGAGGAGGTAGAGTAAGTATAATCTATTGGTGAGGAGCGTAGCATACCAAGATGCTTCTATTTATAGATTTTGATCAGAGAGAGGCTGCTGAGGTATCTAGTGGGTGCTGTTTAATCAAAATACGAGGAGAAAAAAAAAAAACCTCTGTCTCCCTCTGGGTTGGTTTGGCGGATATGGTACCAGAGAACATATGCACCAATATGTGTTAATGGGCCGATCTCGCTCGCAGCGCTCACGCCTGCGAGCGAAGCGCGGGTGCCACTATTGCGTAAAGGAGCCAAGGGGCGTGTGCGCATGGCAGCGGCCCAAAGTAGCGCGCTTTATAGCACTCTTGCTATCAGGTAGAACTGTACGCAATTGGAGCCATAAGGGCCCCAGATGCTCCGCCCCGTGTTCGATTGATGAGCCAGCCCTCTACTATGGATTGTTGGTCCGCTGCCCCGCCCTATAGAATGAATAAGGAGAGGCCTATCGATGACCGAGCCACTCTGATACTACTCCTTACCTCACCCCGACCAAAGAGTGATCTTTGAACGCGACTACGCATCCTTACTCATAGTAGAGTGTAAGGTAGGTTTGGGTATAGCAGGACTTGAACCTGCGACCATTAGGTTAAAAGCCCAATGCTCTACCAACTGAGCTATACACCCCAAAAAATGAATGGAGTAGTAAATAAGGATTGGTGCGGAAAAAAAAGGGGCGGCCCCTCTTCTTCTCATCATATCAAAGGGCGCGGCTCTGTATGAGGCTCGTACAGCGGAGCAAGTCTGGTCTTGTTTCCACTCATTGAAGATTCTATCTACA
The DNA here is from genome assembly GCA_019845555.1 of Aristolochia fimbriata. Lineage (NCBI taxonomy): Eukaryota > Viridiplantae > Streptophyta > Magnoliopsida > Piperales > Aristolochiaceae > Aristolochia > Aristolochia fimbriata. Next base: position 39,485 of record JAINDJ010000009.1, on the reverse strand, counting down.
AAAGAAGGTCAACGGGGGATACTACAGTAGCTCTCACTGACACCATCTACGAGAAGGTGAGGTCGTCTTTCTTTCCGGCCGCCGTACGGTTCGACCGAGAGGAGCAGTTATCTATGTAATTACGGTCTTTGTTGGCCCCGGTCGAGCACGGCATCGGCGGACTCAAGTCGGACGCCGAAGACGAAAAGCTCTTCCAGTAAGCCCTTATCTGACTTTCAAATAGTCAAGTCTATTAGGTCGTATGAGAAATTCTGGGGTTTAAAATGGAACCCGGCCGAAGACTTTGCTTCGGCTGAGGCCCGCCGAGAAGACACCCTTTATCGGATATCCCACGGAGGCCTGCTGAAACTGACACCTTCTCCTCTTCCTCCTATTCCCTTCGCTTTGGCTTCCATAGTTCGGGCCAAATGGTCTGGACGAAATATGAGGCCTGAAGAATTAGCTCTTAAGGGATATGAGCAAGTCATCCGAGCGGAGCCGAGTCCTTACCGAAAATCAGCTATTTCCTTATTAGTGTGACTTATAATGGAGGGGCCGGCCGCCTTTCGAAGCACTCTGTTTTTCAACAAGGAGAGTTTGCCTTGCTTCAGTTTCAGCTAACGCGCGTTGCTGGCTTCACTTTACGTAGCCCAAGCTACCTTCCCAACCCACCGCCCTCGCCCCATCAACAGCAATCGTCCAGGTATTAAGTGGAGGACTGTTGGATTACAGAATCAATGCTTCAGTGATCCATGGAATCAAGATCATCACTGTGGCGCAAAGTCATTGAGAGGGCCCGACGGGGAGGTTTTGAAATTGTATATTTCTATTTGAATGTGCAAAAGGAACCCATTGAAATAGAGAGCCCCGCGGCCATCCATAAATACTGCTATAAGAGAATGCTTATCTTATCTTATCTTATATATAAGAATAAGGTGATATGATATTTATTTCTATTGAGGTGAACGTTTATAATAGCTAGCTTAACATAATCGACTAGAACGAGGTTATCAACTTGTAAGTCGACGCGAACTACATAGATCATCTTTGCATATAGATAATCTTAGTTGTTAGAGTCGGGCCGCTCGCTCGCGGAGGAGGCCTGAACCAAAAGCTCTTGCTGCTCATTTCGCAGCATTTGTAGCCTCCTCTCGAGGCCCTTTATTCCCTGTTCCATCGCGCGCATGCGGTCTCCTACGACGGCAGGGTTCGCCGGGCGCAGGTGTCTCCAAAAGGCTGTTAAGAGTATCCGGCGGTCGCGCAGGTCGTTCTCTACGTGCTGTATCTCCTCTCCAACTTGAGCGAGCCTTTCTGCGATATCCATAGTTCATCAACCGTGCTAATCAAAAAATTCTGTGATTTTCTTTTAGAGCACGAAGGCTTATCGAGCCTCTATTTATAGAGTGTAGAGTAATCCCGCCATGCGGCACGAATTTGATGGCAGGCACAATCCTTACTAGTTTGCAGCAGTTGAGTACTATCATGCCTGTGTGAACAAACAAACTACCTTGCGAAGCTACACGCCCCCCCAATCACGCTGCCTGTGTGAACAAACAAACTAACTTTGCACAACCAGCTTCATGCAAAGACTGTGGAAAGTATTTAGCTTTAAAATCCCGTGTTTTGAGCCTAATCCCGCAATTGCGCGATGCAAACAAAGGCTGGTGGATCGGCTCAGGAAGTTGAGGTGAAGGGCGGCGAAGGAAGGACTGAACTTGAAATGAAAGCAAGGCGTCGAAGCGTGCTTGGTTGCTTCCAAGTAGTGTCTCCTTACATTACATCTGCTGGAAGGTTCCGCTTTATGAAGGGGCTACTAAATCCTGTTTGCGAAGTGTGGCGCTTGAAGCTTTATCCGAGGGAACCAGTCCTTTCTTTCATCGGCACTTGTTCTGTTTATGTCTTTCTTCCTTAGCCGGGTGAGCTCGCAGCTTAGGGCATTGCGTGTGTAGGGCATCCGTTCGAAAGCGCTTGCTTCCCTCCTTCGGTTGTTGCTTTTAGCGCTTAGGGCTAGGCAATCATAGGACTCTTATTCCACTACTGACTGACTGACCAGAAAGATGGAAGGCAAAAAAAAGACTGACCAACCGGAAGGATAGAGTGACTGACCAGAGAGAAGGAATGATTTACTTACCGAAGGGAAGGCAGGATAGCGCTAGATAGAGAGCCGACAACAAGGAGGGAAGGAAGGATTAACTGACTAACCAACAAGAAAGAGAACGCATCTCGCATCGCAGACCTCTCAAGCTTGTTAGGCGTGGTTAGGCGTGTTCTTCTTACAGAAGAACAAGCAAAACAAATCCTCGCCTATCGAGTACCTCTGTTGTTAGACCTGTCTCTTCCCTGCCTTTCAAGGGGTAAGACCACCTCTTCTTTGTTTCAGCCGCCCTTGCAGCCCTGCTACCTTATTCAACGTGGTTTGGCGTGGACCTTTCCTATCTTGGTGCGTGAGGAGTGAGATCTCTTCTCTTTAAGCTTTTTTTTTCTATATAGAAAAAGCAAAATAAAAGAAAATGTTTAATATGTATATATACAAGGGAATGGCAACTCGCCTGCCCCTTGGCGGGAGAATGACAACCTCCCCTTTTTCGGTACCCCTCACCGAGAGACAGCTACCTAACACCTTTTTTAGCACCATGCGTACCTTCCCCTTCCGCGCTCTACCAATACTACTTTACAGTACCTTGCCTTACTTTACTCTACGCTCCTGTGCTTAACTTGATACTCAACGGCACATTACATCACTTTACTTTACAGTACTTTACTTCACATTACTGGCAAGATCTTTACAGTACAGTCGCGCAGGGAGCATCTCCTTCTTCGGTCTTCCCCTCTTTCACAGTCAGAGGCGAAGGCCCAGCCAGATTCCCCTTTAGCTGTTAGAGCCGAAGGCAAGCAGTCAGACAAGCCGAAGGCGTTAAGCCTTAGGGCCTTCTTCCACTCCGTGGGAAGGCGAGTATAAAGAAATTGATATAAAAATATATTTTTATATCAATTTGAATCAAATAGTTCTTTTTCGAAGTCTCGGTCTGATAGAAAGTGTGGGGACGAAGGACTGCAACTGAATATCAACAAAATAACAGACGCCTGCAGCCTAGCGCTTCCCTACTATGTGAATTGATTGCTTTCCTTCAGCGGGTCCTACTCATTATAGTTCGATGTGCTTTCCCAGTGGCGCTTACTGTTGCACGGTTCGGGGAGATTAGTCACTGGCTGAGAAAGAGATTGAGCCGAGCTTACTTAGTCGTCCAAAGGCAATGGACCGTTCTTAAGGCAAAAGAGAAGATGTCAGGGCGGGAGGTCTTCGAACCTTGTGACTTCCAATAAGAACAGTTGGTTGGTTGTTGACCAACGGAAAGCAAAAAATGAATCTATTATACCATACCCTTTTTTTTCTCCAAACAACCAGGAGTTTGTTTTAATTACCTTAGACCAAGATCCAACATTGGAATGGGCTCTATCTAGATAGTAGGATGCTGTTGCTCTTTTGTCTTTCTTTAGAAAGCCCCATAACTAGCTATCTTATCTTAGACAACTAACGCAAGCAAGCCTACTCAACTAATCTCATCTCATAAGTAAACGCCTGTTCGCAACTAATAGAAAAATACAACTACTAGACTAGACTAGTAGTTGAGTGTTCCTTGTTGCTCGGATCTTGCCCGGGTCCGAGCTTCCCAAGCTCCATGCTGTTGGGGAACTCAGCAAGGGTCTTACCACCTTCTTGATTTACTATATTTGAGTCTTTGGGGTACTTTGGGATTATATTCCGCGCCGAGGATTTGTGCTTGTGGGCTGGGGTGAATATAGCAGACCAGCGGATCTGGTGGTCGACAATCATTCGGACTTGGTAAAGGTTGTCGCGGCACCTGTAGTAGGACAGAGGACTGATAGCGATGCCCGCGGACCGATTTACGATGTCTCTGTCGCTGACGTTCGTCAAGCAGGCCACCACATGGATTGGCCAGGGTCTTCTTCGACTAATGAGACCTCGATCCCGAAGCCTTCGGAGTATCTTTTTTATAGGCGCCTCTATCTGTATGGAGAATTCGCTGCTGAAAGATCCCGCCCTTTGTCCCCTCCTTCCCCGCGGCCCTCCGACCCGCGGGAGTATATAATGACAACTTCCGGACACTCATGCCCGATCGTGAGACTAGCGCACAAGCCTTAGGGCACTCTAAGTCCGAGGGCACGTTGCTCCGACCTGAGCTATGCAACAACGAGATCTCCCTTGATCCTTGCCGGATTTGCTTGACGGTCCCCCATAATACGCTCACTTGGGGACTTCTTACTCCAGCTGTTCCAAGAGTCTTCGCAAGTTTTTCCGCGTCCAGTAGACTCCCTGTTTCGCTCATCCCCTTCGTCAGCTGTTTGATCGGGATACTATTACCTAGGTCCCGGCACTTGGAATGGATGGCGGAGCTTAGGTTGCAAGCAGTTATATGGATACGGTGCTTTACCCGTAGACGCTTCTCCAGCTCTCGCAAGAATTGTATGGGAGTCGTCCTCGGAGGGACTTCCCGAATGACCGTACCGGGGAATTCTACCGTACTCCGTGCAGCTATGGTTGTTGATCCTGCGGAGCCTACCCAAAGGTTCAGGCCGGATTGATTGAAGTGGGTGATACGTTTTTGTATTTCTATGAGAAGCTCTACGGCACCCGCGATTCCCAGTAGTGAGTCGTCGGCATATCGCGCGTAACAAATCCTTATTAAGTAATGGTAATTTAAGGGGGCCAGCTTACGGGCCAGGCCTCTCTCTGACCTGATAACTAGTATCGCCTCCCCGCCCAGCTCTATCAGCAGGCCCCTTCTTTTGCAAGACTTAATAAGGTCTCTCATGGCCCAATTATTATTACAGCGTTCTCTACCATAGAATTCGGCCTTCGGGGTCAACCCGCTTGCTTCTATGAGGAAGGCGGCGCAAAGGAGGCTCGAGGGCTTGTTAAGGAAAGCGGCAAGGGCCGACGAAGGGGGGAAAACGAAAGGCGTTTTCTGGTCCCCCCTTCGCCGGGGGGTGCTTGTGGGGGGGGTGTGCCACGACGAAACAAGGGAATGAAAGGCCGCTTTGCGTTGGATGCTCTTTACCCTCCCCACTATGAAAGCTCTGTTGTCTTGGGGAGCGTTGAAGCTTGCTTCTTCTCCAGAGTTTTCTTGGTCATCAATACGACCTGTCCTTAATAGAACCGATCTGATTCTCTTTTCAATAGGAATTTCGTACTTCTGTCGGATCCTCCCTATCTCCTGATCGAGCTTGTGTAGGTAGATGTTGCCTGGTAGGGCCGATAGTAGTACACTGTGTGGGACGGAGTAAGGTCCCTTCTCACCTCCTACGAGTCGTCCGGCGGAAAACAGTTTCTGAGTGGAGTAAAAGAACTTGGGATCGTCAATCTCTTCCTTAAAAATTGGGATGAGTCGATGTCGGTCGATGGTGTGAAAACACTTCAATATGTCGAATTCCAAAAACCAGCGAGAGGTTCCCCACTCTTCTTTGATCCGTCTTAGGGCCGAGTGGCAGCCTCGACCCGAGCGGAAGTGCGATGTGTCTGGAAACTCGGGATCGTAAATGGATTCGGGTACCATTCTGATCGCCTCTTTCATGATCTTTTCTATAGGTAGAACTACTGTGAGCGGTCTAAACTTCGACCCTTATTTCTTTCTTCATATTGTAAAAAAGGGGAGCAAAGCCCGTTTTTTGCTCCCTCTATTGATAGATCCAGGGGCCAAAAAGCCGTCGTTTCAGTGACTCATAGGGCTTCCCTCAGCTCAGACTGGAAAAGTCAGAAAAACCAGGACCGGAATGATTATCCCTGCCTGATGGGTCTACATTCATCCCTGAATGTCGTCGGGTACTGTTCACTTCCCCGCCATTCTTGTAACCGTCACCTGTAATCCGCGCAGGTGTGTCCGCACCCCCTTGAGTGGACGAGAAAGAAAGGATTTCCATTACCCAGCTTCAAAAGACCTTAGCAAGCGCACACGCCAACGAAGTCTGCAGCCCCCGCAGGCCTTGGGGCTAAGCGCACACGGCCCTTATAGCAAGAGTAGCCCCCCTTTACACAAGAGAGCGAGAAGCGCAAAGTCGCAATTGGTGCTTCTCGCTTGCCGTGCCCTCTTGTTATAAGCGCCCCTTAAAAGCAGGCACTGCTACAGCTGGCCCTATTGCGTCAAGGTCAGGGGCAGCAAGTGCCCGCTTTCTGGCTCGCCTTGTAGCGGGCACCCGCGCTTCGCTCGCGGGCTTTCGCGAACTGCAGGTGTTCCAACCTTCTTTTGAAGCTTGTTCCAGACCCAGGAGTTCACTTTCCCGTATGAGCATTCGGTACATGTATAAGTCCGTGGAAGAGTTAAAGGGTCACCACTACTGAGGATCTCCCCCCTAATCTTAGATAGGTCGTCTGAGGGTTCGCCGCGGTTCATTGCTGTGCTTACACACTGGGCTACCCTTCTCCGAAAGCTCATAAGGACCACCTACCACTAGTCTTCGGCCGGAGGGGTTTATTGCACAAAAACGCCGGGACGCAGGCTCCCGCAGAGTCCAGCCCAACGAATGTCAGATGCAAAGCCCCGCACCTCATTAAGATCATATTGGCATACTCTCCCAAAAAAAAAAAAAAGAGCAGACCCCATTGAAGACGAGAGAGAGGTACAACAAGGCCATTTCCGTCCACCGCCCTTCTCACGGAGCCGTACGTGGACGTGACCGCTCATACAGCTCCCAGCCAGCAAGCAGTTTGCCTTCCTCTACAAGGAATGGAAGTGTGGATGAATCGACATCAAATAGAGGAATTCTGTGTTGTGTTAATTTTCAGCAATAACATGATAAGAGCATCAAAAAAAAAAAAAACACACTAAGGACCGGACACAAAAGAAACAAGAAGAGGGCCGATCCTATGTTCGTTTTCGCCCTGCCCCGATGATGCGCTTCTAGCTCGCGGAGCTACATACCGGAAAAAAAAAAGACTCTCTCTATGACTTTGAGAAGAGAATCGTTGGTTTGACCGACGAACTACGCGGGAAATACGAGATCTGGGCAAGCCGCTACATGTTCTCCCCTTGCCCTTGAACGATAGAAGAACTACTTATCTTAGATACCGGTCGATCGGTTCGCATCTATGGTCAATCAAATCAATGGGTCCGCGGATCTCTTCTTCTATACGAAAAATCGCCATCTCGTAGCACCACCACGACACCGATTCTCGTTTTTATTCCGAGCCCCCCATGCCGTGACTTCGACTTTTAGTATGATGAATGAGTGGAAAGATCTTTATAGAAGTCCCTCTCCGATCCAACCAAAGAGTTCGTTTCGTTTAGTTTATTTAAGTATATTTATTATCTAAATTATTAGATAGAATCTTATATTATTCATTGCCTTTTTCAGTAGAATCCCCGGTTCCAAACGACAGCGGGTAGCTGCCAAGAAGAATGAATTCCCGAAGGGGTCCAAAAAGACTTCCTTTCGAGTAATACAGGGACGGACTGAGACTCCTAACTCCCGATGCAGGAGCAGGAAGATAAATGAGGAGGAAGAAGCAACGGGGAGTACTCCAGTCTTGAGTGCACTCAGGAATTAGTTCAAAGAGTCAGACTCCTGGATATCTCAATCAAAGAGCTAATCTGACGATACTGCGCGTAGCATCTTCGTCTTAATGAATGCTATTTACTTTAGCCAACCTTTGAACGTGCTGTTAGGGGTGGTCTTATTAATAATCATACTCACCGCGCTATTTTGCAAAAGTGCCCTACCACAGTCCCACTCGGTATCACTCGCCCATAGCCCAACAGGGACCTTCGCTCTTCAGCTCTGCCGACTCTCTACCTTTCTTCGCTGATAGGGTTGAGATAGTGGGCTTGCCATTAGCCTCCCTGGAACGTTGACAACCCTCTGTCCCTTTATTATCTTCATAGACGCTTGGCCGTACTGGGGCCTCAGTTCCACCGCCATTCTCCCGAGGGAAGATCACTGTACCTCGACCTACTCTCTTTCGGAGGGAACTTGCTTTCACCACCTGATAGCGTAAAGGACTTCGGGGTTACGTCCTACAAGAGGTGAAGGACCGTGACAGTCGACCACCCCTTCTTTCCATCCTGTCCAGCTTTCCTTGGTGTCTTGCCAAATCGCCGTCTCGAACCCTTGTCTCCAGCTTGAGCAACAGGCGGGGATCTGATTCCAGAAAGAGATAGAGCCTCAGCTAAACCCGAGCTTGGCTCGCTCCCGTACCTACAACGCGTCGGGCGTGATTCCCGTGGCGCCGTCGCGGCTCCGGTAACCAAGAGCCAGAATTGAGATAAACTGCGGCTTTCCTTTATCGGCCAGTCTACCCTCGCTCTTGATTGTCTCTTCGGGGTCCTTTCGAATATCATTTAGCTACCCGCTTTCTCTCCTCCCTTACCTACACAAGAGACAAGAGCTACATCCCTTAGCCTTCCCGGATGAGCCTTCCCAGCCTCCCTCCCCCTCCCTTCCTACGAAGGAGTAATTCCTTTTGCGGTCTTCAGTGGTTTCGAAGGTTGGTCAGCTAGACTTCCTAATAGCTTGTCCTCCCTCGTAACCGTTATCTCCCTCTTAAATAAGCCAGCATTCTTTTCCCTGTGGCGAATGGTTCTGCCCCTCTCTCTCCCGACAGACCATGTACCATATAAAGAATCGTTGAAGCAGTTGTAATCAATCTGGAAGTCGACATCTTCTCTCCCTGACTTGGTCTATCGCAGTGGGAGTAGGGTCCCTCCCTGAGTGAAGAGACAAACGGAAGACCTTCCTTCTTCGGTACTAACTGTATACCCCCTACTATATCGTAGGCAAGGTATATCCGGCTCCCGTGGAATAGGCTACTCTTTCCCGTGCCTCTCTCCTTCGGACGGAGGCCTTTCAACCGTACCCTACCAAACTCCCTCTCGGTGTGAAATGCCAAATCCTACCAGGGACCATCGCTCCTCAGCTCTGTCGATTCTCTCCCTCTCTCAGTGCGGATTTCGCGGGTGTGCAGTATTCAGGCGTGTAGCTCCTTACCTATTCCGGTTCCCATGACCGCTCCCGGTGTCCTAACCTAAGGCGACACCGTCCTCCTTCCGCCCTCTAAAGCCCAACATGTCATTAATTCTCTGCGATGGTTGGGTAAGTGTTCAGTATAGTCTGGAGAAGCGCAGAACAACTCGAAATAAAACACCAAGGCTACGAAGGCGCGGGCCACTGCCTTGCCACACGGTGTGTCCAAAGTTCTACCGCCTACCTAAATCGTTAGCCATCGTGGACATTCCCCTCTTCTTTCTCCTTGAAAGAACTCGCCTGCACCGGTGGCCTTGGTTGATACAGGGGCCACCCACGACTTTGTAGCTGAAAGGATGGTAAAGAGGCAGGGCCTCAAGCTCGGAACGGGATGCGAGCCAGCCAAGAGTTTGCTAACCGTTCCGGAAAAGAAGGCCCTCACTAAATAAATTAGCCTCTCCCCATATTAAATGTGTGCCTACCGAACCCATGATGTAGAAGTGTTTCCGACTCATCAAGGCTACAGCGAGCAATGAACTACTCTGATGACACTTTTTTTTATTGGAGAATAAAATCTCTTCGATGGTCCTCTACGATTCCTCGATGCGAGAGTGTAATGCCCTAGGTAGGAGATGGGTAAACATAACTATAACTTTTCTATTGTGTCTGCCTCTCCCGCAGCGCGTGCCATAAACAAAACAAAGGTCTGGGTGTATTGAGGTGAGGCTACGTCCCGCGTTAGGAGTCTGAGTCCTCCCGATTGACAGAGCAGAAAACGAACTATCTATTCTATGTTAGATGATGAATAGAGTCTCGATTCTTTTCCTTTTCTTGGATCATTTACTGATTAAAAGAAAATAGTGTTCTCTCTCCTGCCCTATACACCGATGCCGCTCCCCATACCCCGGGTTCAACATTAGACTTCGATGCAGGACAAGCGCTCACCCTCACAAGCAGAGCGATACGCTCCGCTCACCGCAACTGACGAGAAAGAGCTCAAGCCTCTTTAAGGGAAGGGCCTTATCAGAGGGTGAGAGGAGGATGGACTAGAAAACAAACACAACAAAACGGTCTGCCAGCGGAACTACTTACTAGGATCGATTAGGCTCCACTGCTGAAGCTAGTTAAGGTAGTTGATGTTCACACAGGCATGATAGTACTCAACTGCAAGTCTCCGGCTCAGAAGGGAGTCCGGTTCTCCTTGCTCTATCTGTGTGCGGCCACTCATTCTCATGCCGTACCACTTTCTAGAATTCCGGTATCCCAAAAGAGGCACATATTGGGCTGGGCGTTCACCCTCTCCCGCACTTGGCTGCATTGGGTAGAAACCCTTTTTTTAGGTCTTTTCAAATTCCTGGAAAAGAGGCCTCGAAGCTGACCTTGGTCAAAAGGTGGGTTCTTATCCACAGCCCCCTATAGTTTTGGTTTCCTCGATGATCCTTCTCGCCCTTTTCTGGTGCAACAAGATATCAACCATAGAGCGCAAGGGCAGATCGAACATTTCAATGGCAATTTCTCGTAGTACTACGCCTTTTCGAATCAAGGCACCATTAGTGCTGTCTGGGAGGCTCTTTTCCAGGTCAACTGTGACAGAGAAAGCTTTCTGTGAAGCTAAAAAAGAATAGCAGCTTTACTTAGCCCAGCTCTTCTCTGAGTACCCTCTCCCTTTATAAGTCAGGCAAAAGTGCCTTCCCATTCTTCTTGTAAGGGATAAAGGTGCTAGTTTCATGAGTAGTTGGAGTGGATATAGAGGGCTGCTATTCTGCTCTCCCTATAGTATACGGAAAACACTCTCTCTGGGCTCGTGTAGTTTCTAACTCGCTTGTTCTCCAACTGAACTCTCCGTGTATGTAGTATGAAATTGAGTATTCTAGTCTTAAAGAAAGACCGAAAGCAAAGACTATGATACGTCACATTATAGGCTCTTATTGCCTTTTTGTCGTGGACTGAGTAGTCCACTTCAATAATCCTACAAACAGTCCCTTACTGGTCCGATAGCGAGGGGACAAAGGAGGAAGCGCGAGTTGAGCGTCTAAGAGCAAGCACGCAAGGGCGTATGCGCGGGCGAGGGCGTACGCGCGTGCGAGGGCATATGCGCGCGCGTACTTACTTTATGGGCCTTAGTCAAAGTGCTTTTACCCTTTATTAGGTTGAAAAAGACAGGACCCCTTTGGTGAGATTCCTGAGTGCATTCAAGACTGTAGCTAGACTAGTGCTTCTGTCAAAGTGAATCAGACGATACTGCGCGTCGCATCTTCGTCTGATCGTCTGATTCACTCTTCTTGAGTGCGCAAGCCCTATAGCGCCCCTATAGCGCATAGCCCGAGAGCAAGCGTGCCAGGGAGCAGTAGCTCGCATGAGCCCGAGAGCTTACTTGCATTAGTGGGTTAAGGAGCCTTTTTCCGCCTTTCGTCTTTCCAGTCAATTCCATTGCCTGCTCTTGCCTCTCATGAATCTACTCGACCATTCCGGAATGAGTGAGCTTTTGTATCAGTACTCAAGAATCCGGTTATCGACTCGGCTGCTATTGAATCTAAGCCAATTGAATCAGCAACCGCTGGTACAGTAAGCGGTGTTCAAATAGCCGTTGTTGGGATCTTCTCCGCTGCTAGCTGTTCTTCTTAACTTCGTAACCTCATAGTTCTCTGGAACATGAATCTCTCACTCATACGCACTCCTATTAAAGGAGTTAGGAAGCCAAGATCAGATCTGAGTAGTTCTAGTAGCGCCCTGGTAGCCAATGAGCGCTTGTCTGGTATCGAATGAGCTCAAGTAGTTGAGTAGCTAAAGGGTTTGGTTGCCTTAGATTAAAGAATGTCCTATCTTCGGATAGCTTCCTACAGACTTCTTCCCTTATGGAAGTTCCTGGATTGTGTGAAATAAGAACAGAGGGACTTATTAGCAGCTCAATTTCAAAGGTGAGGGGCTTTATCGGAAGCGGGCTGATTCAATATCACCGGAGTCCGTGTACCATTTGATTCGCTCTGTCTAAGGCTCCGAGGGTGAGTTTGTCTTCTCACTCTATCGTTTATCGAAGAAAGTGAGGCGGTATTCGCACTGTACTTCTCTTCTTAATAGGTCATACTTCCTTTCTTCTTATCCGAAGGTTCTTTCTCTTCCCACAGCCTCTTCTCAAGCAGCAATAGATTCGACCTCTTAAAGCAAGGAACAAACCGTAGCTCCCTTAGATCAGTAGCTACTCTAGGCTAGCTGCTTCAACTCATAGATAACTACCCGAGGATCACTCACTCTACTAGTTGACCACTAAGAGGGATTATATTACCAACCCCTCTTTCTAACTATAACTTCAGAACTGCTACGCTTGTCGCCCTTCTTCTCTAAGTTCCGTTCTTTCAACTCCTTTTGCTTCTGCTTCATCAAATCAAAGAAAGGTGTTCGGGGAAGAAGGCTCCGAAGGAGTCAGACATGAATGCTGCTTCCAACCAACTCCTTCGGAGCCTCGATGCGGTTCTTTTCCCCGCGAGTTGGCTTGCTAGATGTCATCTCGGTTTCAGGGGCAGACTCTGATCCCTCTGGCCTTCACGCCATTGAACCTATTGGGACAGCGGGTTCACTCGTTGCCGAAGCCCTTCTTCGCACACAGCAAGACCTGATTTGAGTGCTTCTTGCCAATTGAGTTGCGATCTGCTCTTGGCCTATTAGGTTCGGAACTCGGATCCATATGGGAGAGTGGCGGATAGCTGCTTTCACGAGGTCAGACAGAATAGAATTTTCAAACGAAACTGGAACAGGCATAAAGTCTTTCTTTAACTGGGATATCTAAGACATGGGGCTAATCCCCACTTTCCCTCTCTTTTTTTCCTTCTTTCTCGAGGGTAACGTAGTTAGCAGCTCATCTCACGATGCCGTTAAACTCAGCTATTCTCTTCCGCTCGGAGTGGCGTTAGCTGATGGAAGCAAATCAATGCTTTCCCCGCTCGTTGGCCAGTGATAGTACAGAGTAGGCTTCTTTCTTTCCGTAATCGGATATGAAGCTGCCGGTCAACTCTTTCAGACCCTTAGCTTGTGATATCAGCGATTGAAGGAGTTTCATGCTTGCTGATAGCCTGACTTTCCTATTTCCTGGGACTTTCTCCTCTTCTCTAGCTTTCTGAAGCTAAAGACATTGCCCTTGCCATTGCCCGAATCGAATGTTATCCGCTTTCTTGGCTGAAACTGAACAGGCTGGGGGCACTGAGTTGAAGAGTATGCCTGCAAAGTCCATTTCTTGTCTAAGATCTACAGCTCGTTGATCTTTTTTTCGCCTGTTCTGGCTAACCCCATTCCAGTCTATTAGGCAAGGTCTGTTCGATTGAGCTTCTATTAGTCATCTTAGACAGCTCGGCAACTCCTTACGGACCCTTCGGACCCTCTTTCTTTTTTGCTTTGGATAGATCTCAAGGGCAAAGTACTCATTCCGGGCATGACTCGGAAGATGAAAAGGGGGCAGGTAAGCAAGCGGGTAGCTAGGAAAGCACGCAGCAGCAAGAGTGGACCAGCAAATACATGGTACTCTCAATCGCTCCAAAAACTCGAGTTCCTTTTTTTTATGGTCAAAGGCCTTTCTTTCCCGGACCGATGACTCGGTTGTTCAGTACTGCTAACTATTATAGGAGGATGCCGTCCCCCCAGGACTACCAGTAGCTTCGGTTGTTGAATATCGTGCAAGCTTTATTTGTTGTGGTTGTATTGGCTGCAAGCGGAACGTAGGCGCTGTAGGTGTGTGTTGACCATGCACTCTCGCGTCGTGTAATGTCGTATGTATGATAGAGGTGGTGTGGTGATTGATCTCAATGCTAATGGTTATCCCCAAGGTTCAACGAATGAATGAAGCTATGATCGTACCGAGCAAGAAAAGGGCTGCGCTAACGCGGCTTTCGCGCTTTAGTTTGATTGCTGGTCTTGATAAAACCAGATCAAGATCAATTGCTGCTATCACTCCCTATGCTTCTGCGTCCCATACCCCAACCTCTGCGGGACTGCTCGCTTTGGCAACAGGGGGCTCAGGAACTCACTATAGGTATGCTTCGGGCTCCCGATCCGAGAGGGACGCGACGCGAGATGATGATGGGTCAACCGCGACTGGAGCTGCTGGTGGAACTGCTGCTTCCGCTCGGTGAATAGAATAAGCCCTCATTCAGGTTTTGGATAAACGACTGGATTTGGATTGGATCTTCTACTCCATTCCCATCTGCTTCTGGAAGTGGATATGCTAAGCGGTGGTGGTGCCTCTCCCACAGCTATTGGTGGGTTCGAATATGGCACAGGAGTTGCTGTTCGGACCACTGCAATTATGTCTCGATCGGATATCCAACAGGTGACTTGTACACAAACTGTACTGCTGCTAGCTCAGAAGCTGATGGATCAACAATGGTAACTCGAACTAGCGGATAAAGAGTCTCGCTTTGAAAAAAGGGGGTGAACTTACTGCTCCTGGCTTTACCTCATAGGGGTAGACAGGCATCTTTATTGATTCAAAGTCGAGGTAAACGACTGATTCTTAGTCAACTCGGTTAGCTTCCTCTGCTTCCGGTGGTTGTCCCACCACTGATGCGGAAAAAACAAAGGCTAGGTAATGTCTTTCCAACTAGCTCTACCCTGGTCACTGGGTCAATAATCGGCCCGGTGGTTCTTCGACTGGAACCGAAATAGATCTTGGGCGAGGTGGTGGTGGGGAAGCTGCTGGTACTAGTATAGAAACCATAAGGGGCGTTTACGCTGGGACTGAAGCTTTGATACTCGTGCCTACGCAGCCGTTGTTCGCATCTCTCATCGATTCCCCTATGGAGAAGAGGAATAAATAAGAGCATTCATTGGTTGGACCTTTATGCTACCAGCCTCTGCTATTGACACTCTTTCTATACTATACGAGCAGTAGGATCATGAGCATCACCCAAAAAGGCATACATAGTTTGCAGTTTCTCACCTGGGTCGAGATCAGAGGCCGGTGCGGCAATCCATTGATCCACCGGAATAAAAGCTAGCAGCATTTAAACCAAAAAAGCGATTCACTTGGTTCCAACAGCAGATCAAAATCGGGGAGCAGAGCCAATCACAGATTAGGATCTCGTCCCACCAATTGAAAATGGCGTTGAAACTACCCTTGATGACCCAGAACGACCGGGTTGTAGTTGAACCATCTCCGGTGAGAGATTTGGTCAACCGAGTCGAAAAAGAAGCACCTTGCCCATATTGATACCCCGAAAAAGGTATTCCAGTTGCATATCGGTATCTATACGCCTCTACTTCGGTTTGATAGCTTGTTAAGGAGCCAGCACCCCTATGCCGGGGGGAAGGAGAAAGCAATACCAATTGTGGGAACATCAGCTTATGCCGGAACAGCGGTGAAGAATGCTGCATCTCCGCCACCATATCCATATTCAATCCCCCCGGCCCTCCTGTTTACCTCTTAGCAGGGGTGAAAGCTGCACCATCACTAGCGACAGAGTCATTACCAACAGCTCAAAATCTTATAGTTTACAGATCGGTAAGGAAGGAGCTTACCTTGGATGACTTGTTCCTCGCCTCAGGGTCATCAACTGAAACTACTGATGCAAAATCATATGCTGGCCGGTCCGGTTAAATCCAATTTGATCTGCCTTAGTCTATACTTATATGGGTAGTGCTATTCCAATAGGTTCAAGGTAAGCAGCTGAAGCTTTTCTGGGGTACCTATCCAACTGTCTCCGCCGCTGGTGGAACTGGATATCGATCCAACGGGTTCGGACGCAAGCGAAGGGAAGCTAGGTACTATGGTTCAATGGGTGAGGATGCTAGGTTACCTGGTTCTCAAATCGGGTATTGAACCGTCTCTCCCTCCTGCAGCATTGCCTCTATCTCTACTTCTCGGTTTCGATCTCGAACTCAAACTGATGTCTAGCTGCCTGAATTTCTGCTTCCTTCTACTACCTGCAGGCTAGCCTCACGTTATGATTTGTATATCGATCCCTTGGTTGGAGGACGGATCTCGCTACATACTAGGAAGGATGTTAATCGCCGCATTTGAACTACCTACCATGAACCTTCTACCCCGAAATCCCACCACTTAGAGTCCATAGGGGTTGCGGGATGGGAACTATCGGGGCAACACTCTACCAAACTACCAAGGGGAAGGGGAAATCGCAGTAGGTTTCTATTGAACCCGATTTCGGTATTTTCGGCTCACCGAATAACACCACTCGAGCTTTTACACAGAAGGAGATCACCACCTCTCTGGACCCCATTACTGTCGCACCACGATACACCACCCCTCATAGCCCGTAAGCAAGAACATAAGCTTTTTTCTACCATTTCTGGGTTATTGCGCGACACAGGGGCTGGCCCAGGGATCACGACTTCAACTTCAGGCCACTAGGAAGAACTCATTACCCCACCTAAGCGACTAAGGCTTCAATGAAAGTGGAGGGGATGGACTTCGAACAATCGATTCGTGGTCAGGCAGTGAACTCCCAAAGCTGAAGAAGGGTTCATCTGGCCATCTTTCTAGACGAAGTCTCTCCTTGCATAACGCATGCTTTCGTTCGCATTAAACCTCGATAGGCGAGAGGTGTAAGCACCGCAATGTGAAGCGCGATCTCGTACTAACACATACTTAACATTGAATAACTTGCATGCGGCGTTCAAGCCACAACCGCGAGTTCTGATCTCCCACCTGAACTGCACGAATGGTTTGGGGGGCGCAAGTTCAGTCGTTAAGCGTCACGAGTCTACAAGCCAGCGCAGGTCCTCTCTGATCAACTCGTGAGGCCTCTATAGCAGCCTGTTGAGATCTGCCGTAGCTTTCCTTGTTGCTGATCGTGGCTCCCATCGTGAGACCCACAAGCTTCTTTCTTCTCAGATCTGGCGTGATCTGCCCTTATAGCAAAAGGGGCGTCACTCTCTGGGATTGGTTCGTGTTTCTGCTGCGGAGCATCTCTGTGATCTGCGATATTGAATCCCGCAGCAGGTGGTAGTTCAGCCAACGTCTCCTATTCTTGCTATTGACTTCATCGTTAGGCTTCTTCTTGCTGTTTGGATCAAATATTCTCCGCGGGTGGCACTACTAGCAGCTCTCTCAGTTTATTTCCAGGACTGAGAAAGGAGGAATCATCACTGCTTCTGACCAGTAATTGTATCGTGGACCTGCTACTCTTCTTTGTTCTCTGGTTTAACCTTTAAGATTCAGGCTGCCGTGAGCTGCGTTGAGTTATTTGCTGCTGCGTGTCCCTGCCTTCATCCTTCTCTGACGCTGCCGCTTGGAGTCCACTTTTTGAGCTCTGCGACTGTTGTCTGCTGCGAAAGTCTGTGTCCTAAGGCAATCCAGACCAGTCTGTCCTTCATCGTTAGCCAAGGAGACTGATCTGACAAAGCTGGAGTGATTCTGGAACAGTGACGTCAAAGTTGGAGATTCCTTATATGTTTTATATGTCAAGTCTTTGTTTGGCAGAATCTGAGAACCACAGTCTCAGATTCTGTTGAATGAAGTTAGCTGGTTTTTCGGGGATAACTCCCTGAATCAAGCTGTCTCCCCGGGGACAACTATCACTCATGGGCATAAACTATGAAGATGTTCATCAGTGGAAGGCATTACAAAATCGTCGATGAGTCTCTCCTCCTGCATCAGATGAGAAGTATGGAGAGAAGTTGCTGATATGAACAGCACTAACGCATTAATTCTCTCGTGGTTTTCGAATGCTATATCTCCTGAATGAATCCAAGATATTATGCAAGGAAAAATCAGTGTGGGATTAATAAACTGTATTGCCAGAAAAATAGAGCTCGTCTATATCAGCTAGATCAAGAGCTTCGAAATATTAAACAGGGGGGATCTGTCTATTCAAGCCTCTCACTCTAAGCTGAAACGAATCTGGGACCAAATTGATCAGATGTGTCAAGCCTCTTGTTGCAGCCCTAAAGACAAATCTGTGTGCGCATCCAGAGAAAGAGGATGAGAAAAAAGAAGGTCTTAGCATTCTTGGCTGGTCTAAAAAAAAGAGTATTAAAACATGTTTGTTGGTTGTGCTACCTTGAAAATCTCTTCCACCTATTCGATCCATTCTAGCTATGCTGCTTCAAGAAGAAACTCGGCCTCGAGAAGAAACAGAAGAATGGGATAAGAGCACTTTGTTATCAGCCTCAACTGAAGTCGAATTTCCTTGATGCATCACTTGTTGCCGATGCCGAGGACGTGGATCATTCTCTGGGCGTGGACATGGCCGATTCTCTTCAAATTCAAAATCATATTTTTTTTTTTTTTTAGAAGAAAGGGCCACACTATTGAGCCTTGCTTTAGTAGCAAGGAAATGCTGCGCTTCCTGGAGCAACCGAACCTGATGTAGATAAAGGTACAAATGGTCCCAATTCTGTTTCTGATCCAGCAAAGATTCTTGCAAATGTGCTTGCTGCACTTCCTGAGAAAGAAGTAGTCTGGGTATTGGATCCGCTCTTCTGTTAGCATAAACATGAATTAGATTCTATTCTTCTTCTTTATTCTTAAAAAAGAGAACCCCCCACCCGAACCATTCTTAATACCACCAAGCCCTCTCGAATTAGTTCTACGATAGAAGCTTTCAACGTACACCCGGGGAAAAATCTTTCACTCACTGAGAAGTGAAAACCTGTGACTATATCGTCCTGAAGACGGATGCGACGGGAAGAAATGGCATTTGGAAGTGTTGCTGACTTTACATTTAGGTTTCGGCATAACAAAGCTTGCACTGTCTTTTTCGCACTTAGGCGCACAGCGTGCCGTTGGTAATGATTCTACTACGGTGCCACAAATTCGCAAGCTGATCCTAAGTAATCGTTGTTGTTCATTGGATTCCGGAGGAACTACTTCGTTAGGATTGGGGAATTGCTGCGATTCTTCCTGAATAGCCTCGATTCTTCCGTCGAGAGTCGCTTTGAAAGTCTTACCTAAACTCTTCCGACTGAATATGATAAAGCCTATAAAACGACGAGCTACTATCATTTCTTCATTATAGATTGAGATCTTCTTCGAACTTGATGCACATATAGATAGAATAGCAGCAAATAGCATCTTTCTATCCAGCATATTCAACGAAGTCAATCTCATTTAGAAACCAGCATCTATCTTTCAGCAACTAAACGGGAAGTTGTTTAGGACAGGACTATAGAATCGGATGCGCTCGCCCAGCGAGAAAGGCCTGCCCCTGCCAAGTCAAAAAAAGAAAGAAGAGAACGAAAGGAGAACAGAACTTCGTATTTGGTAACTCTCTAGTAGTCATGTTTAACCTTGAATGCAATTTATAAATTCTACAGCAATAGTCCCTCGGACTCGGAAAGTGATAACGAAAATGGCTAACCCAATAGCAGATTCCGCAGCTGCCACTGTTGGAACTAATGAAGCAAATGATTGACCCATCATATCATCCAAAGAAACAGAAAATACCAAAAAGTTCGAATTCACAGCTAATAACATTGATTCAATTGGCATTGACATAATAAGAATATTTCGTCTATTAAGGAGGATTCCCCGAATACCTGAAATAGAGATGATCATCGAAAATGTGAAATATTTGATAGGATCCGTTTCGGGAACGTGGAATGTTGGAGAAATTCAAATAGAATAGGGATTCACCCACAAGAGATTGATTTTCCTTTTGTCTCCGATGGCTACCCGAATGAAGAAATCAAGGACTAATACCAAGAAGTACAGAAAAGTGGATTTGTTTAGATGACCCTTCTCTGTCTTTCTGTGTATATATAACTACTTTGTCTTTCTTCATACAGATGCTCCAATACGAGTTGTGCCCCATCGGTCTCCTCCCAAAGGCTAGGGTGGTGGGCAGCCCTGTAGCCTGGTCTTTCCCATTCCATCACATCTTCCAGAACGGAATCAGTGATTTCATGAACAACCTCCGAAGACGGATGATGCCCGTCAAAGGATAATAGGGTTCCGACAAAAGAATATATCTACCCTTGAAAGGACAAGGAAAAGAGTCTTTCTACTTCCCGGAAATCCTCTATGAATTGGTTGTACTCTTGTTCCGATGAGGCGCTTTCAAAGAGCTGTCCATCCCTATTTGCCCCTGCTCTTGCTGCAGCGCACACGCCCGCTGCTAGCGCACAAGCACCTTACCTTATAGCAAGAGGTGCTTCAAGCTCTACTGCAACTTTGGGCGTGTGCGAAGTGCGGTGCCCGCGTAAAGGGGCGTGTGCGCTGCAGAGGCACTCTTGCTATCAGGTACTGAAAGCCCCTGTACGCGCGCTTCTCGCTCTATTGCTATAAGGGGCGTGTGCGGGGCCTAAAGGCCCCTATTGCTATTGTGGGCTTGGGGCTTGTGCGCTAGAAGCTCGCTGGCTTCAAAGCCGTATCTTGCTGGCTACTGAAAAGCCGTTGCGCGCTAGCTAGCTAGCGCTCACGCCCAAGGTAGCAAGAGGGGCACTTTATTCGCCCGCGGGCACTGCTGCCTTAGGGCACTTGCAGTTTTTCAGCTCCCCCCAGCTTGGCTTGGTATTTGACTACTCGACCGATCGACTCAAACAAATTCTTATTGGAAAAGGTCGATCGATGAGTTGTTTCTTCTCCCGCAGTCTCTTTCATCGCAACGATTCTTCCCCGTTCAAGAAGAACTGTTTTCGTGATCGAATTACGAAATAGATATATAAACTGTATAGGATCATTCGCTGGAATGGGATAAGTGATTCTTTTATAGGATTCCAATGGGATATTCGAATCCACTGAAGATGCAATAGGTATTTGTGATCGATCCGCCTCAAGTATGACCGAGGACTTTCTATCTGCATCCATAATAACTACACAATCTGGTTGTTGGTTCGACCCGAAATTGATCTTCTTGTTTCTCGAACGGATTTTTTCGGACTTGAACAATTGGTCAAAAAACCCCCGATCCCCATTGAGAATCATTGATACAGCCAATTTTCGTCGCCATTTGTTCCATTATCTCATCGAATAACGAATTGGTATTTACAAAGAAGGAACGGCCTTTTGACGAATGGGAGATCCTATAAAATGACAAGCGTTTCGTAAACTTATCAGTGTTTTGTCTGAATCGAGAATAGCAATTCCATTTCTGGAACCACAGATATAGACTTTGAAATGGTGAGCAGCTACCCGACGGCCTAGATGTGCGTTCGTACTAAGTAATTTTTGAATCACAATAGAATGGATTGTCATTTTCTTTTTTTTTTCTCGAGTTGGCTCAGGTAGTTAGTTTAGTAGAGAAGAGAATAGGTTCGCCAAGTAAGAATTAAAAACGATGCTTCCTTGGCCGTGTGAGACATGGATTAGTATTATGTTCTTATTCCATGTGATCTGAATAAAACAGATCCCAATCACTCCTGGCCTTGCGGAAGGAGTGAAAGTACCTGCTAGCAGCACCCTTCCTTTGCGGATCCTCTAGGATTGCTTGGAGGGTGGGAATTGTATATTCTCCATCCTTACCAGGATTACGAACGAACTTCGCTCCTTCCTTAAGCCAGAAGCGACTTCCGTCCAGGTCTTCCATTTTTCTGAGGATGAGCTTTTTAAATGATATGTCTCCGTCGCCAGCCTAAGAAAATCAGGTTTGGCGGGCGCCCCCAAAAGACCATTAAGCGCTTCGCAACGCAATATCGAGGATCGCTTCTTTCTTCGCTTTCTGCTTGCCGCCTTGGCGACTCAAAGTCGTCAAAGCAAGGCTGCTCGGGATGGGCCCCCGCAGGAATAGCCCCCTCCCCTGCAGGGATATTGAGATCTATTTCCCTCCGAGGGAAAGGTCTGGAGCTCGATGAGCCCGCATCCAATCCTCCTCCTCTTCCATCTCCCCCATAACATGGTCTGTCGGGGAAAATGGAGATCGACTCGCGAGGGAGGACCGAAAGAACCGCCTTCGAATCCTCCTGTTAGAAGGAGAATGAGTAGGCGGAAAAAGAGCAGAAGCTTACCACTCCAACTCGCTCTGGCAGCAAAGAAGCGAGTCAGATAATGGCCAGCAAGATACGGCTTTTTTGCCGTATCGCGCTAGGCGCTCACGAGCAAGCCCCAGCTGAAAAAAGAAGCCGTAGCGCCCAAAATAGGCCTCCTCTGTAGTAAAGGTGCGTAGCCCCTTGTAGTAAGAGAGCTTCGCGCCTCTGTAGTAAAGGTGCGTAGCCCCTTGTAGTAAGAGAGCTTCGCGCCTCTTACTACAAGGGGCTTGTGCGCAAGCAAGCTCAAGCCGCGAAAGCCAGCGCATCCGCGCTCCGCTCACTGGGTTCAAAACCAAAACGGTCGGTATAGCAATTGAAAGCCGAGTGCTATCAACGCCATTAGACGATGATAAAATGACATTCAAAAAAAATAATAAGAATAGGCGGATCATACGTATGGCAATTCTCAAATATCTATAGCGCAAATACAGAAAAAAAAAACTCCAAATCCAACCATACTATTATACGATCCGGAGATCTAAGCAAGGTTGCCTTAGATTGAATCAAACCTACAGTAGTAGTAGTAGATCGCAAAGAAGTACTTTTTGGTCAATTTACCAGACCCCAAGGGACAGCGCTTGCTCATCCAATCAAGAACCCATTCGCCACCTTGACGGGAAGTCCCATGCGTCCGTGCACGAGCACCTTCTATCTTCTCTTACCATGAGATCTTCACACTTTTTTTGGCTGTAAGTCGTTTCAAAATTTCTAGCATTGTGATCACCATAGTGAGTTTGGCTTAGATCGATCACGTTCAAAGTACAAAACCGATTTGGTCGTTGACTTGGCACGTGTGACTAAGCTGCACAAGTTTGACTCCCTTATTATATTAGTAGGAGCAACTTTGAATGTGCATATATATACCGAGAAGAAAAAGGTAATGTAGTTGTCTAGCGAAGGTCTATCTATCTCACGAGTTCTAAAAAGACTAGTAACAAAATACTTTTGTCTTAAGAGGTGTGTGAATGGTCGTCAAACCCCCTCAAGGTGGGCCATGTCTCTCGAAAGAAGGTGTCCCCCCCTTATCTCAATACATGTAGTCCGGCTCCATTCTAGTTATTATGAAAAGCATTTTATAATCCAAATTCTTTCTTATATATAATATTTGGATTTTAGGCTAAACGGAAGATGTAACCGACGACGGAATTCCGTCGTCTTTTTTTAGTCTTTGTTAAAGCCTGTCCGTGCCTTCCGTACCACTTCCTGTGTGAGTTTTTTTACAAAGTGAACAACACACACTTGTTCCCGTCTAAACAATGTTTAGTTCCCACCATTGTTCCGAAACCAACCGTTCTTTTTCTTATTTCATCCACCTCTATCCGAGATCTTTTTCCTAGATTCTATTCGTCGTAAACACACTTCATTTCCCGAGTTATTAGCATTCATTACCCCCTTAAAGACTCCTCAATCATTCTTCGTAACCCTTCATTAAGAGATGTGACCACCCGCATGCGTCGTATCCTTTCGCACGTGCGACGCCGATTCTATCTTATGACGAGAGATGCTTTAGAATAGAAGCATCTTTTTGAATTGAAAGAGAAGACGAGCTGTTTCCTGGTAAACGAGTTGCAAGAAGGAAGAGACCTTTTTTAGGAGGAAATTTATCTTTCTTGGCAATTCTATCATGGCACCGAGGAATAGAGCTAGGACTACCTCCTCGACGCCTATCCGAGAGCGAATATCCTTTGATTTTTCCCTTCCTATGTTTATCTGAAGACGATGTGGCAAGAGGTTCAGTCCGAAGAATTGGAGCAGACTCTGCTCCAGGCTAAGATATTTCAGTGCGTCGAATTTCCGGAAGTGCAACAAGACATTCTGGAATCTTGCAGTCGAAGCAAAAACTTATGACCGAAACAGGTTATAAAAAAAAAAAATGCGGCGGAGGCGTACGATCAGGATGATTTTCAGAACTCCGGCCGACTTGATGTCACAGCACTACCGAATAAAGGATTGGAAGTTCCTAAGAAGAAGAAATTAGGCCGCTGTGCATTTCCAGAGTCTATGTATGAAGAAGCCTATCAGGAATTGGAAGAGATGCCGTCACGACAGTATAGTGCCGAGCACTGTTTTATTTTTACTATAACTAAGCCGGATGGGATTAGTTCTCCTGAAAGACTCTCCGATTCCTCTCAAGCCACACCCCCAACATACAACTATGTGGGAATGCCATCCTCCATATAAGCTGCAGACGGGGTTGAGGAACCTCCTTTTCCCCACCTGAGAGCGACCTCTTCAATTCGACCTCGATGCCTCCCCATTCCAATCCATTCCTTCCCCCCAGCTTCAAAAGAAGGCGGTTGACAAAGCCCTTCAGTTGCAGTAGCAGTGCCCCCCTCTTTCTATTTTTGGCCCTTTGGGCACCTTGTAGGAATAGTGGCACCCGCGCTTCGCTCGCTGGCGTTCGCGCTTGAAAGCTCGCTTCGCTGCTTCGCTCGCTGGCTTTCGCGGCTTGAGCAAGCGCTCAAGCCCGCTTCGCACAATCAAGCGCACAAGCCCAAAGTTGCAATAGGCGCTTCAAGCTCTATTGCAACTTTGGGCTTGTGCGCTAGCTAGCGAGTGCCCGCGTAAAGGGGCTTGAGTAAGCTCTGTGCGTGTGCAGCAGTAGCTCGCTGTGCTACCAACCCCCTCTAAATAATTGCCATGATTCAGCTAGCGCATCTCCGTGAGAATGTGCGGGGTCTCAACAAGCCTGCCACACGGAAATCTTGGACTTTTTTTTTTGCAATGTATAAAGTTTCTGTTCTTTTTTTTTTTTGACTACTGTGAAAAAGCCGAATGCTTCTCGTATTGCCAATAAGCTTAAATGGGCGGAGTATCAGAAAGAGTTTGAAATTATGACCATGCGATTGGGGGCAGAATATGTGTTCTATGGAACCCAGAGTTTGTGTCTGTGCGCGAACTTTTTCGGCTCGGCAGATAATTCATTGTGAAGGAGAATGGCTGGGTACTCGTGAGAAGGTTCTTTTTCTGCTTGCTGTTTAGTGCTATCGACCGAAGGGAATTGTGGCAGCAAATTGGGTCGATTTCTATTCTATTAGGGTGGATGCTCCTTGGATCGTCATGGGGATTGAAATCCACTTTTAATCACCATTCAAAGGTGGGTGGAGAAAGGGTGGCTTCGGGAATGATGGATGAATTTAGTGCTTGTGTGGATAGTGCGGGTCTCTTTGATTTGAAATGGTCGGGATTGTCTTACTGGAACAAGAAACTGAAGGTGATAGACGCATCATGAGTAAGCTCGCCACACCAACCCTATGGTGAATGGTGAATATTGAGTGGATTCAAAAGTTCAACAGCTCGGAAGCTTCTTTCTTGAATCCGGGGATTTCGGACCACTCCCCTATCATCGTGAAGTGTGGAAACAAAAAGCCTTCCGGAGGGAAACCTTTCAAGTTCCACAATATGTGGTGTGGATCAATTTTCACTGAAGCCCCATTTTGAGAAGTTGTTGAAAAAGCTTGGGCCGAGGAGGTGTGGGGAAACCAATTGTATGTTGTAGTTCAGAAGTTGAAGAATGTAAAGAAGGCTCTTTTTGACTGGAACTTCAATTCCTTCGGAAGGGTTGAGTTTAGCCTTGCCAATATTCGGGGGAAACTAAAGACCATCCAAGCTAGGTTGCAATCCTCGTGATCTCACTCTTGCTAAAGCCGAAAGGGAGGTTAAAGATAAGCTCTCAAAAAAGCTCCTTGATGAAGGAAGAGATCTTATTGAAGCAAAAAGCACGCAACAATTGATATCTAGCCCTAAATAAATAAATAAATAAGGGGTAAGGGGATTGAAATTCGAAGTTTTTCCATGCCTCTCTTAAAGCTAGGAGGAACCGAAACTAAATTAACTCTCTGTTGGATAGTAGGGGAGTTCTGCTTGAGAAAGATGAGGACATTAAGAGGGAAGCCATGCAATTACGTATTTCGTTAATCTCCTTTCGTCCGAAAACCCTATGACGTACGTCAGGGTGGAGGCTCAGATGATGCTATCCCCTTTAGAAAGAAACTCTCGGCAACCCCCTACCGTCTAAGTCGTTGATCAAGCCGCTTTCTAGCGAAGAGGTGGAAAGAGTGATGAAGGAAATCAAGGACGATAAGGCCCCGGGCCCGGATGGCTTTAACGCTCGATTTTTCAAACATTGCTGGAACATAGTAGGAAAGGATGTGACTAGAGCAGTCCAAAACTGCTTTCGGAAGTGAACTCAACTCTCATCATCTCCCATCCCATCGTCAGCATGCTCTCTCTATCTCTTTTCTCTTGTCAAGTTTGCCGGCCGATAATCTTTTTAAGTAGCAGACCTCCCCATATATTCTTCCCTTCGTTCTCTTTTGTTCCCAGTGAGTTCTAAAAAAAAGAGCGATTTCTTAGGATACGTTGATGGCACTCATACCACCCATACGTGCTATCGTCCACAAGCTTCAAGTCGAAGGGG
Organism: Aristolochia fimbriata; assembly: GCA_019845555.1. Taxonomy (NCBI): domain Eukaryota; kingdom Viridiplantae; phylum Streptophyta; class Magnoliopsida; order Piperales; family Aristolochiaceae; genus Aristolochia; species Aristolochia fimbriata. The sequence continues at coordinate 13,201 of JAINDJ010000009.1, read as the reverse complement.
TTCCGAACATGGGGCTATCTAAATATGGAAGAAGGCACGAACTCCTATTCTGCTACGAAGTCTTTCTGGCTCTTGCATCCTTCATCATTAAGGCAAAGAATGCAATAGATAAAGATGTCATAGCCTTGAAGTGAAGGTTTCTCTTTCCCCAGCAGCCTTTCCTGCTTTCCCGGTTGCAAGGTTTCGAGCTAACTACAGGATTTGCTTCCTAGCTACTAATATTAATTAGTAGTAGGGAACTTCGAACTAAAGATTTGCTTTAGCTCTAGTTTCAATCCGTCCTGTCCACTCACCACTTATCTCAAAAGCCACTATTTGAGATCTCTGAAGTGAATTCCAAATCAGTCTTTGTGGTTCCATTTCCCTTACGCTCGCTTTTGCTAATGCAACTCGGAAAGAACAGCGTAGAGACGATTAGCTCTAAGTGCCGAAGTCCATAGCTCCTATGATCGCGAGCTGCGGCTTGCTTTGTTCGCATCTCCGTAACGGCCTAGTAATAGCGTTCTAACAGCAGTTACACAGCCCCTGAATGTCTTAGATAGCTGTAAGTGAAAGAAGGCTACTAAGTAGCGTAGCTTACACCATAACAGCAGGCAGGTAGAAGGAGAGGTTTTTATCCCTAAGCTGCAAGCGCTGAATCAACGCAGAAAGAATGAAGCTGAAGACAAAATTGAAGAAAGGGCTTTGTTTTAAGGATTCCAGCCATTCGACACGGGAGGAAGCTATCAGGGCAGAAGAAGGGCGCTTTAAAGCAGAAAATACGGCTGCTTGACCAGTGTGAAAGAGTAAGATATCCGTGTCACATAAATAATTAAAGAAAGCTATAGCGCTAGCCATAAAGCATTCTTGTGTAGCATCTCAAACTTCTCTTTCTTTTGCACCTATCCTGTACTGCTGCTACGAAGACAAGCAATAGGAAAGAAAGCTAAATAAGGAAAGCCATTCGTCCGGTCGAGTTCTAGTTTGTACCGATTCTTAGTGTAAGACCGCCCTCCTCTCTTATCAAAGGCGGCTGCTGGCGCCTTTTCCTTAAGCATTTCTGCCATCAATTTCGTCAACTTCTCCACCGCATCTCGAAGGCCTGGATAGACCAAACAAAACTACAAACAACTACATCAACAACCCCTATTCCTGAAGTTCAATATTATATAAGCTACTATTAGTGTAGCCGCAGAACTATATAGGCTAATCCCGTAGTCAATCAGAGGCGGATACTTGGAACTTTCATTGCAAAGCAAAACGACTATCAAAGAAAGTCCCCTACTGGACCTCCTTAATTGTTGCAGGCACTGGGCTCCAATCTGCGCCGTTTGGAAGATTGGATGTGTTGTCTGTGAAGGTCGGTAGGTGCCCTTCGTTTCTTTTCTTCTTATGCCATGAGCAAAGCCGGCCGCTTATCGCAGGACCTGACGACGGACGAATCGTCGATTGGTTCAGGTCGATTCGCTTGACCCGGTTGGGGGGGCGCTAATCCCACGGCGGCTAAGACAAAATCAAAAAGAAATCGAGAGCGGGCAGAGATGAAGGGCCTTATACGATGCCCCAATAGTTCCCATCCCTTTCGACGAACTAAGAGGCTTCAGTGTCTCCAAAGAAGCAACGGCCCTATTTGATAAGGCGCCTAGCGCGAAAGCCGTAGCGTAGCTTGTTCCCCGAAGCTTTTATTAGGTTCCCTGCTACCAACAACATTGCAGAGTATGACGCGGCCAGATTATCCAATTGGAATCGGAGATTCAGAGTTGGTAATTAAGCAAATCTTAGATGAATATCAAACTTAGGATGTCAAGCTTTTACCCTACTAAGAGATAGTGAGTTTAATGTGGAAACAATTCGAGGACTCGGCGGGAAGATAATGAATTTGCGGATGCGATGGCGCCCTCGATGTTTGAGATTCCAGATGGAGATGATTTTCATACATACAATTACGGTTGAACAACTGGACCAACCAGCTCATCAAGATGCGATTGTATGCGCTATTGAAGATGCAGCTGTATCAGACGACCTTCCTTGGTTTACTTATTTAAAGAATGACAAGTTGCATGGATCCCTGATCAGGCATATCTCAACAAGAAAAGATAAGGAGACCCTTCACTTAATAAAATGGAAAGAGTTCAAATCTTCCCGGATTAATGGATCGTCCAACTGGAAATGATAACAGAATGCATAGGTCATTAGAAGGAATTCCAATAAACGGATACATATAGCATACCGCCGGATTTCCGGAGAAAGACAATTGAAGAACCCGCGGATATCGGCAAAACGACATTTATTGTTAGCCAAGGAAAAATGACTCGTGGTAAAGACAAGATAGACTTTGACCAGGAATCTTTTTAGTTTTTGATTAGATCCGGGTGAAAGGAAAGACAGAGGGCTCCTCGCTTTTGTTCAATTATCAAATTTCTTCTTTGATGGAGATTTGTAGCATCATTCAAGTAAATACAGATTGAGATCGTAGAAACATGAGCTTGTGATATAGCTACACCTAATTCCGGGCCGGTTAATGCAAGAACTATAAATAAAGGACCAGGATCTCCTATGAAATAAAAAAGATCATTCATACATAGCATAGTCCAAGCGGACCCACTTAAAATCTTTACTGAACTATGACCGGCCATCATATTAGCAAATAAACGTATTCCTGAGCTTAATGCGCGAAAACAATGAGAGATTAGCTCAAGAAGTACTAAAAAAGGTGCTAACGGAAGTGGAACTCCAGCGGGTAATGAGAAGCTTAAAAATGAAGCCCATTTCTTTGAAATCCAACTAGAGTAATGCCAATAAAAATGGAAAATGAGAGACCCAAAGTAATGAGAAAATGACTTGTAACTGTGAAGCTATAAGGTATCATACCCTGGGGATTACGAAATAACGAAAAAGTCAAAGTGACCGAGATGCAAGGGAAAAACTTTTGTTGAACATTTCCGGAAAGACCACCTATTTGTTCGTTTACCGGGTTCAGCACGAAATCATGAATAAGCTCTACCAAGGATTGCCAAGCATTTGGTACTGAGTTTCCCCTCCGTTTTTAGTAACAAAATGAACCAGAAGTAGGACCAAACTGAGAGTGAGCAGCATAAACAAAGATGGATTTGTGAATGAGAAAGAAATTTTGCCTATATTCATAGGAATCAATGGGAGAATGGGAAATTGCTCAAGTGGGCTGTTGGGCGTAATCGTAAGAAAAACTTTCATTTCATCCCTCAAGTTCCGCTTCTTGCTCTCCAAATGATGAAAGACTTGTCGGAAATCGCCGGTTGGGTTGGTCCGACCAAGAAAGGCATGGGAATTCCGGAACCGATAGGACAGGTATCCCCCTGAATGAAGAAGTTGTGAGACGGGGTTAGACATTCCAGAATGGACCCCTATTTAAAGCCAAGACCCCACTTTCTTTTGATAGTCTGTCGACCGCCTTTGTTGGAGATCGTCCCAGATCCGTTGGAGAGAGACGATGTTCTCATGCCCACGGAAGAGCAGCGTTTCAATCATATCGGGATAGGGGGCTCTTCCGTCCGCCCCTAGGAGCTCCGTTATTTGTTTGATTATCGACCGCTCCAAAGAAAGGATGTAGGTTGCTTCCTGGATCACATCACAAGTGAAAGCGGAAGGTTTCGGTTTCTTTTTCACCAAAAAATCTTGTTAAATATTCGTTGATGATCAGGATCCACGGCAGGAAGCGGAAGCGGAGGGTCGAGAGCGGGGGGGGTTCTCGACAACAATAGGGGGGACCATTGGTGGCGCAAGCACTAACTCAAAATCTCAATTTCTTTCTGTTATTGGACCAAGCCCAGCAATAATAAGTCGAGATTTTGCGAGTCTAAAAAAGGCACGATCAGGGAAGTCAAAGATTGAAGGAGTTGCTTGAACTCCAAAAAAATAATACAAAAAGAAAAGTGAAATATCCTCTTTTTGAGGAGGGGTAAGAAGAGCAGATTAACTCCGAAAGAGAAAAGTGATCCAGCAAGAATCGGGCTGCGCTAACGCGGCTTTCGCGCTAGGCGCCTTATCAAATAGGGCCGTTGCTTCTTTCTCTCTTTTCTTCTTCATTCTCAACAGGAAAGCATCAAAAACTGCCCTTCCATATAGATCGTCGTTACATGTGTCAACACAAGATTTCCTGGTCAAGCCAACTCCCCAGTAGCCCTGAAAAACGTTCTTTCCAATGTAAAGCCTAACTCATCTATCTGCTGTATGAATCGAAGAAAAAAGAGTGACACCCTCTTTTTTTTATTGCCTCTCTTTTTCTTTCCATTTATATTACAATAAAACTCGAGATTCTATATGGAGTTCCTTATTGAGTAAGCCCTTCGCATTGGCGTGAAATAGAGCAACCTACAATCGCACATAGATTCATGGTGTAAGGTGATGGGCTGGTGTCCTCTATTTCAGGACAGTGGTTCCTCTACGTGCACTTGCTTCTGGCTTGTCAATTTTTGGTCTTCCTCCACTTGCACTTGCTTTATTCTTTTTTTTTCTTTTTGAAGTCAGATTTTCTATCTCTGATCAAACACGAAGAAACCCATTGCATTCCGCGACCCCTTGAAAACCCGATATGAATACTCTAATATCCTAAAACTTATGGGAAAAACCTTCTCTCCTTCCAAACTTTCTAAGGCATAGAAACGGATTCTCCCAGAGCGAGTGCTACCACTATGGATCCAAAAAGAATGGATAGGGATGGGGCTCGGGTCTGTAGTTTTGAGTTGAACCCTTTTGGGTCTTTGGGCGCCTCGAACGACTTACAACTCTCCATCACCTTTGTGAAATCAAGAATGTGATTGCAAAAAGTCGTATCGGTGAGGACAGAAGTTGTAGCCTACCAGCACCATCTGACACGAGGTCGCCTCATTTACTACATATAAATGATAAGGCGAACAGCACAGATCAGGTTGCAGTAGAAGGAGATCCGGTGCTGTTGCCCACCAGATCGCAGAGCCTAACAAGAGACAGACCACGAATACGAAACGAAGGTCCCTCATGTAGGAGTAGGTGAGAGCTTCCGCTAAAGAAAATGGCTGAATGCGAGTACTCCGTCGAGTGGCATTGCCGAGGCCTATCCCTCTCATCAGGACTGAGGGATGAGTACAAACACTAAAAGCCGGGAAGTTCTAGGTTGGGGATGAACGACCCCAGCCATGGGATGGGCCGGGCGAATAAGGCTTGCTACTGATTGGGGAAGGAGGAAGCGGTGAGGAGTGTTGAGCCGACCCAAGCTCACCAGCAGCTGTAAACTCTCATACCGGAAAAGAGCATCATTCCCTTTATTACTGGCCTACCCCCCCTAGTAAAGGGAAAACTCCAGTGCGCTCCAAGCACCTTACTCAATAGGGCTTTCGAGCAGCCTACGTTTGTGGGTTGCAGGGCTTGAAAGCTGTAGTTTGCTCTTTCTTTGCCTACGTTTGCTTATTTGCGCACGTAGGCTTTGCTGCAGATGTTTGCTGGATTGATAGCGTCGTTATAGGCTAAGAAAGAAAGGAGTAGTCGTCTAGCTTAGTTTACAGGCTTTTGCCAACAGACTTGCTTGACCGGCCTGTTGTCTTGTCTACTGAAGATACGGGACGAGCTAATAAGCTATACTGGCTTGTTTTGGAACACCTATTGACTTCTCTTCTTCCTCCCTAAGATCTACTTTAGTGCGAGACTTATCCCGATAGATGCGAGACTGAAGACGCCTATAATAAAGAACAGAGTTAAAAGGTACCAACCAAGGACTACCAGTAAGGAGCTACCTCTTCCTTTAGCAATGAATTACTTTATAAGTGAGCAGTGGACTGGCCAAAAGAGTGCCGGAGACGAGCAACGAAGCACCTATCCCTTTCCGTTCCAGTACAGTAAACTGTGGTATAATCGAACTTATCCCTTATATCAACAATCCTTACAGTCAAGAGCAGGGGCTCAACAAATTTCCCTTATGAAAGTGGTATTCCCATCAATCAGTCCTATCGAACTCTTAACAACACTTAAAAGAAAGGGGAAAGACTGAAAGACAAACGACAGCCCTATTCATGAATGAAAGTTTCTTGAAGGGTTTCCAGGTGACAGAGATTGATTCAGCAAAGAAACTCTCTGCCGATTAAGTAAGGGCGAACCTTAATTACCCCTTTGGGACCCCTGGAGGAACCGTGTCAGTAGGGAATTAAATAACAACATGATTTGGGACGGGATAAGGTCATAGCGTTTCAGTACAAGGGAGGATGCTTTTTATCTAAGCTATGCAGCAAGGGATCAGAAAGAAGAAAAAGGAAATAACAACTTTTGTCCTTACCTTTTTGTAGGGGAAGTTTTGTTTTGGTAGGTATGGTACAAACCGTTTGGAGCTTTAGCCTCGCTGGAAGATTGAAAAACCTGTCCCAACAAAAAGTATATCACCCGCCGAAGAAAGACCCTTTCCTCTCAACTAGCCAACTCGATCTGGGTATGTTGGCTAAAAAGCTTGGACTAGCACTTAAACCAGAGCGGAAACCAGACCCATACTTTTTTGCTTTCCCTGAAACCGGAGCTTGCCCTTGCTCTGGGACCGGAACTTGATCTCGAAATAAGCTTACACTTTCACTCTCTCCTGCCTCCCGTAGTTTTTTGAAAAAGGATACCTCAACTGCTCCTTCCTCGGTCCCTCGTCTCGTTCAGATTAGAAGATAGATTCCCCCTCCTTTGATTATGCATCTGTGGATCGTTTTTCACTTTCATCTCAAGGGGGAGTTCACGTTCCATTTTCGGAGCTAGTGCCAGCCCATGTGCCCGGAGAGCTTTGGCTTTTGGCTTTGCGCCTGTCCAGTAGGTAAGGTACTAAAACTATTGTGCTTGGACCTAAACTTCCATATAAATGGAATTTAGATTGACGTGTACGGCTTTAACCTTTGCTTGTCCAGGTCCCTCCCTTGCAAGGCGCTCCCTATCTTTTAGTTCAATAGATGCTGCTCTTGGACTACTGATATTAGAAGTTGCTCCAGGGGCAAGCTTAAAAGAGTAGGGCTTGCGTGTCTTAAGTCAAGCTTTCCCCATACATAGCCTGTCTGACTTTCTTGAATTAGTATCAGTGTCTTCTTCTACAGTCGGGGGAGTAAACTCATTGCTCTTGTCCGCCTGTGGCCTATTTTCCAGCTCGACGTTTTGAATGTCTTTCTTCACGGCGACTTATCTGATAAGGCTTACACGCAGCCCCCACTTGGACTCCCTCATCCTGCTCGCGATGTCTGTCGCCTTTGTCAACACAGGCTCCCCGAGCTTGGTTTGAGAAGTTCAGCGATACCGTTTGAGCCCTTGTTCGCAGACAAAACGTCAGTGCTTCTCCTCGTGGCTGCGTTATCCTCGCAGTTTATGTTGATGATATGCTTCATTACTGGGAATGATCCTCATCACATCCGATCAGTCAAGCGAGCACGAGAAATGAGAAAAGCAGTATACTTTAGCTGAGATAGCAGATATCCACGGGATGCATGGGCAACCGAAAGGCCCAAGAAGTAGCGAAGAGGGCCAAGGCCTTTCATCTCGAACTGATGTTGCAGGTGCTGCTTGCCCACTGATCAGGCACTCGAACCCGGGCAGACCAATTGAGCTTTTGATAAAGCTATGCCCGACGGATTAGCCCCTACAGGACGCCGCTTTATATCGTCAGCTTGTCGGCAGCTTTGTTTACTCGACCATCTCTCGGGTTTTGTATCTCGTTTTCTTCCCCTATCTTGCGTATTGATTTAGCCCGAAGAATGGTTATTAGGAATCATACGCTTAAAAAGCCCTTTGAATGTGTGGAGCTAGACCAGTAGAAAGGATTGGCGTCTCTCTCCGAGTCGGCCACTGGAACTAGTTCATATCCCTCCGCCTCTACTTATGCCGGTCAAAGGTTGGCTAATGCTTTTTTAGACACTAGAGAACCATCAATCCACTCTACTTAGCTGTCTTGTGCTTGTGGGATTGCTCTCTCTTCTTTGGATACTTGGCCAAAGAAGAGAGAGGTACTGTAGTGACAAAGCCGGTCCTGTCAGTGATTTCAGGGATTACGATACGGTACCTACGCTGCCAAGACCCTGTAATGTAATGCGTGGAGCGGTGCACCTACTTAACAGCCTTACTAGAAGTCAAAGAGCTCCTTCCCTGTCCTTATCCGTTCGATAAGGAAGGCTTATCCTTCAGGTTGAGGCAGTGTCTTCTATGGTAGAGATAGTAGCCTCGTACGCGAACTCCTATGTAGTAAATCCCAACAGAAAACAAGGAAGTAAGGCGCTAAGCTGGAAGTAAACAACTAAGAATATTGAGACTAAAGCCCCTATGGTCCCTATCTTAAGACTAGAAGAAAGATAATTAAGTACATGGTTATCTTTATCTAGCTAGATAATTTCATTATTTCACCTTGGGGAAAACCCATACGGCAGAACGCGAAACCCTTGAATAAGCATAAGGAAAGAGTTCTTGTTGCTTCAAAAAGATCTGGCGAATAGCACCAGTGAGACACGAAACACTTTAAAGAGCTCACGCGAATCATGCTATGCCTACCTTGGCTACTGGTGAAGATGGAGTCAATTTACTCCACAAAAGCCATACCTGAGTGACTTAGGAAGCGGCTTTGTCTTAGCCGCAAGCGCCTTTATAGTTATAGTCCGTATCCGTACTCTCCGTACTCGCAGTAGGAACTCAGGGTTCCAAACCTTACTAAGTAGGTGCACTCACTACAGAAGCTGTTGCGTGACAAACTCGTTGTATGGACGGTCACACTCACAGCGCTTCGCTTCACTTGCTTTCCGGACCCGGCGGGAGTGTACCGTATCGTTTCCTTTCAGTCGAGTGGGCGCAAGCGCCTTTTGCTTTGGCTCCCCTGTCCGCTTGCTTTTATGTATATTTTATCTTTCCTCAAGGCTTTCAGAGTTGTCTTTCCCGTGTTCCCGCTCCGGAAACCCGAATGGTTGTCTTGACTCGAATGATCGTTCACTCGGCTAGCTTCTTGAGTGGAACCAAGCTTGCAAAGCGGCGTTCAAGTGCTTAGCCGGTTAAGAGCATCAAGGTTGTGTTAACTTCCTCTGCCGACACTATGAAAGGTATTCTTTCTTAAGGGTTTGGACCAAACTACTTGGTAGCTTGGTTTAAGGGAAAAAGGCCTTATGCGTGTGCGCGTGTACCGAAAGAAATGTGTTCTATGGCCGGGCTAAAACGACTACACTTTCTCTTTCAATAAAAATAGAAAGAGGAAGCAGAAGCTGCGGGTCGTCGTATTAGTGAACGCATAAAAAAGAGTGTCATCCGAGACAGAAGCTAACAAAAAGACAGCGAGCTCAACGAAACGGGGGTAACTTATAGATTAACACGGAAAGGGAATCTTCTCGTTCAGCCTTAGCTACTCCATGAACAAGCTCGGTGACGCAGTTCATATCAGACAGGCAGTCTAGCCTAACAAGGGGAAAATCTTCTTGGATCAAAGATGTGATTGGAAGTCGGAAGAGGCAGAAAGCAAACAATTCACTAAGATATCGAAATGGAGCTTCAAGCAACCATGGATTTCATATGTCCAACTACGACCTTGTGTTTCCGAGGCCCGGAAACTCTCGTTTTCAGGCTCTTTCTGAGTAAAAGAGTTTTCGAAGCACAGGATGGTACAACTATAGCTGTAAAGGATCAATATGTAAAATGAGCCCTGGCCATGACGTGACAAGATATACCATTGACCTCGGCGAAGGTCAAAAGCCTTGATGTCGTTAGTTGGTTTGGATACAGAGTCTCGTTAGGGAAGTCCCACTTCGGATAGACAGAGTAGGCGCGAGGCATTTTATTTAGCATGTCAATGCGTCGAATCTTTCGGTAAGGAAAGACACTTTCTATCACGAGTTTAGGCATCTTTTGGGCTGGGCTTTCTTTTAAAGTATGGTACGCGTGACTGACCCTATAATGTTAATGATTTTAAAAGCAGCTCTACTGGTCTTTCTTTCTGCTCCACTCGCTAGCTTCCATTGCACCTTTGCTTAGTCTTGACTTCTGTCTATAGATTCCCAGAGTGGGCCCGGGGTTGGTAGAATCCAGAAACATCAGCAACTAAAAAAGGTTCGCTACACCGGTCGATGTGGTAGTTGATTCAGTCAGGTCTCAAGTAAAAGCACCCGAGGTAAAGGGTCGGCAATAGACCATGAATTACGAGCTCATAACTGACTGCTTTAGTGCCCTTGAGCTTACTTGCTGCTTTAGTGCCCGAGAGCGACCTTCCCAGTCGGAATGCCAGTACTGATTTTTCTGAACTTGAAGACTGAAGCTTACTACGACCGATGGGATTGGTACCGTACTGCCTTGCCCGCACCGACCGGATTGCTTTTGCTGAGGAATGGAGTTAGCGCACAGACTTCCTTTTCTACCCAACTTGAAGATCTAAGTCACCGGTGGAAGGTGAATTAATTAACCCGATCGCCCCTCAGGCTCCGAGTGTCTACTTCGCAATCTAACGAAGCAACAAACAAAGAAAGCTCAGATTCCTCATCTCTTGGACTAGCTCCGCTTTCAGTGTAGGGCTATGAATAAGAGTAGCGCACTACTGCTTAAGCCTACTTCTTTGCTTCGTCTAGCGGCTAAGAGCTTAAAGCTGGAGCTGCTGGCATGAGCGCAGTGCAATGCAAGCCCTCTCGCGTATGCCCGCTTAGCTATTATTCTACGAGAAATCAATGTTAGCTAGCTTGCTTATGCCCGAGTGCTTGTAGTGCCTACCTTAGACTATAGACTCTGATTTTCATTCTTCTCAAGCCAGATGCGGGCGCCTTGCAAGCAACCTTACTCAATCGCCTGACTTCTCATGCCTACCTTTACACCTTCTGCATTCTATTCTAGACAAGGCCGATAAAGGAGCTTTTGACGGACGTTGATTGGCATGGGTCAGAATCACACTCCAGGGATGAAAACGGGAATACCTTTAAAGACGCGCTGGCGGTGAACTACGGTGCGGTTGCAACGCTTGCTGTTCAGGCAATCAAAGAGCTTAAGGCTGAGGTAGAAAAACTACGCAGAAGTTCTGCAACGGAATGAAACCCCGAAGCGCATCCCTGCGCCGGGTTCACAGCATAGCGACCAGTCTCTTTTCTCAAACTCTGAGCACTCTCTCTCGTTCCACAATACAATGCCACCCCGTCGGTTAACACATTCCTCAAACAGGCGGACGGGGCCACAATGAGCCAGCCTTTAGGCATCTATTACGTAAAGGCGCGCTAGCACGCTTACTACGTTTTTCAGCAAGCGAAGAAAAACGACAGTGCTACCGCACGCTTTCGAGCTAGTCGCGAAAGCCTACGTTTGCGCTTTCGAGCCAACGAAGAAAACTCCAGCGCGTGCTAACGCGCAACGGCTTCGCCAACGCGATCATCCCTTGCGCACTCCGGTCCTACGTTTGTTGCTTTCGAGCTAAAGCTCCTACGTTAGCTGCTTTGAGCCGTACTTTCTTCCTTCTCGAGGAGCTGTTAAGCCCAAATTTAGAGCCGAGAATCCAGTGGCCGAGACTTTCGCAGCACGAAGGCTGGAACTATTCAAACTGCTTGCTGTTCGCGGTATCGCCGGATCGATCATTCGCGTTGTTCGCGCAATTGCTTTGTTTGCTTTCCTTTCTTAGCTTGCTCCTTTGTTTCGCTTGCTTCTTTGCTTGCCTGGGCAGAAAGACCGAGGGCAAGATCTCTTTATATAAGTCATTCCATCCCTCACATCCGATTCAAAACAACTGCTTGGCCGGCTTGGGACAGGCTTGCTTGAGCGGATATGCGAACAGCAGATATGATCACAGTAGCAGCTACTTCTTAAAAGAGGGAGAAAGAAAGCCGACCCTTTCCTTTGGCTCGCTTCCGACTGTCTTGCCCAGAATGACTAGAATGAGACCGTAAAAGCGTGCTACCAACTCTTTGTCCCCTTGCTTCTTTGGCTCACTGCTTTCTTGGGTGATTCTCCCTTCTACTCCTCTTCTCTTACGAAAGAGCGAATTCAATAGCAGCTAGGAAGAAGCACTGATTAGACCGAGACTTGAATGAGAACAAGGGACTGAGACCAATGGACAGCTAGCCTTGGGAAGAAAAAGAGATTTTTTTGAAGCCTATTCGCTAACATTCTCATCTGGAAGAGTTCGTTCTGTGGCAAAGATCCTCTTCTGTGAAAAAGGCTTGCGCTCCTATGGGGCACATCCCGAGGGGAAAGATCGTTCCATGATTGACTGAGAGCGGGCAAATCTTGTATGATAAAGCACTCTCTCTCCTTTCTTCCCCTGGCTCGTTTGCTTCTTTCTCTCCCTCATTCGTGCATCTAGGAGAGCTGCAGTGCCTTAGCGCGCATGAGTGCAGCAGGAGCAAGCATGAGCGCAGTGCTTTGTGCTCCTTACTTTTTTTCTTAGGTTTAGAGTTCCAACTTTAGAAACTAAACTAGAGAAGAAATGCCTGTTAGCACTCACTTCCTGTAGTGAGAGAACCATCCCTTAGAAGCTTCTTTCAATCTTCTAAGGGATGGTTCCTAAGCCCCTTTCAGTTCAATTCAGCTAATCCCTCATCTGAGGCCCCAAACCAACCACTCTATCCACGAGTTTCTGAATCAAATCCTCCCGCTGTCTTGCTCTTGCTCATGCGAGGAAAAAAACTTGACAACAGAGGGCTGTGCCTGAGCCTAGTAATCTCTCTGGGAAGATAGAACTGATGACCACTTACTTCTAGGTAAATTCTATCTTCCTTCTCGGGAGAAGATACGAAAACTCAGGAACCCTTTCAAAGAGAAAAACTCCTTTATTTATCCAAATGAACTCGAAAAAAAAGGGGAGCAAAAGATACGAGTAGATTGGGTTTTGTCAGTCAAAACAAGTTGATCGGGTCCAATAGCGGAGGTGTGCCTCTTTGCTGAATCGCCTCCTCGTACTGCTAGTCGTTGTTCTTCCCGCTAACGAGTTTATCTGCACCTTAGTGTAGTTCGCAATCATGCTTTATTCCCCAACCACCAAGTAAGTCGGAAAAAATCAATTAAGACTAGCGGGAGGTAGGTTCGGTATGGTACTTTGTTACGCTTCGTCTTGGTCCCCGATCCCAATATGGGAATACCAGTGAGGAAGGCAACACAATCCTACGAGCCAGGAAGGCATACCATGAAAAAGACCTTCATGAGGGGTTTTGGATTGAGACTACGATCTCCAGTCTCTCTAAGTGAACAACCTATGTTATCCTTCTCCTTCTTCGTGATTTTGCTGCAATACTCACCCGGGTTCGTCCCTCTGCTCGAC